>JBAMJV010009041.1:0-150877 GCA_037951105.1 Echinarachnius parma | reverse complement strand
ACCCCAAACAAATTTGTGCAAAATTACTCCCCCCCCCTCCTTCCCCACCCCCACCCCCAACAGTCTGACCACATTACGCTGTGACAGGGATTTTCCATCGAGGAAGAAAGAGTATAAATCCAAAATCACTTTATTAACCCATTGCCAACCCATTGCCTACATGAACCCGGTGGGTCCTGTATTGAATCTATGGGGATTGTAAAATATAGTAAGGGAGGGGGTTGACTTTGAAGAACGTTAATTTTTAGACTCTGTTCGTATGCTTATATAATGTATATAAGCATCAAATGATGATGTTCCGAATTTAGATATAGTCAAACCTGTCTATAGCGACCGCTCAATGGACCGGCGAAAAGTGGTCGCTATAGACACGTGGTGGCATTAGACAGGTTGGCGGCCATTTGGAATTTCTGGTCGCATATTGTGCCTATAATTATGCACATGTGTAATAAATTGGCATCTGTACACGCACGTGTTCATAGTTTCATTTAGGATTTGCTGCATGCATAAAAACAACAACAATTGAAATGATATATTTGCATTATATTTCAAATTATATTAAATGTTTGCAATTAAAATGTAAAAATGTGTCATTTATTTACTCATCATAAGAGGATCAGCTATGCTTACGCGCATGTATGTATATTCATAGTTGCTTTGAACGCCACATAAAATGTATGTTGACGTTTATTTGGGTTTATTTACGCTATTGTGAAATTGCAAAATGTTTCTGAGATTATATTCGGCTAATTAAATTATTGGTTAGAAGTCAAATTATGTTGTGATGTTGAGTGAAGTGAAATTGTTCGACGCATTTCTATATCAGCATCAGGTAGTGCATGATAGGCACGAATACTCTTTGTTTATGAGTCCGAAGCACTTGGTGTCGGTCTGTCTGAAGTTCATTGTCATTTTAAATGTTTGTTTTATGCGTTGACATGCTCAGAATTGGAGCCTTGAGCAACCAGAGGCGACCGAGTTGATGCGTTGTTCGCTCAAGAGCTAAATTTATGGTCGCTATACACAGGTTTATAGGTGCGTCGGGACCAAAATTGGGTGGCCGCTGGTCACGTTAGGCAGGTGGTCGCATTACGCAGGTCGCTTAACACATGATTTTTCAGGGGGGCCAGAGAGCGGTCGTTATGAGCAGGTGGTCGCTATAGACAGGTGGTCACATTAGCAGGTTTGAATGCATTTGGTTTATTGCAAACATTTGTCTCAAAATTTGGATTTGCATTGAGATATGGACATAACTTGTTATCGGCCATTTTAACATTAACTTAAAGGGTACCTCCGGACAGAGATTTAGCTCTCTTACATCAAAGACATATCCCAAATGAACATACAAAACAAGTCTGTGATCCTGAAAGTATTTCTACATTGCTAGGGAATCATTTTTAATATCACATATCACTCATTCTGTCAGCGCAGTTCCGATAACGATACCACTTAACGATCCTCTTATTGATCGCATCTGCGATATATCACAGCAAGCAGAGAAAATCTCGAAAATCGCTTGGGTGCGCGCGCTGCTGCAGCACAGTGCGTATAGACAGAGCTATAAGAGAGAGAGAGAGATACACGAGTAGCGCTATAAGGCCAAAACAATAAATTGTTGAATTGGAGTAAACGGGCAACCAAACATTAGGGTAGGTAGGTAGGGTTTTTTTGTTTTTTTTTCAGGATTCGCAAATTACACAAAAACACATATATAACACACAAATAACACATATCGCAATTGGAATTTTTTATTTTATTATTATTTTTTTTAAATCAGAAAAAACCTTTAGGGTCGGCGGTATTTTTAGGGTCGGGCGGGTTGCGAATATGCGTTTCCCAAACCATTCAGCAACTCCTTGTGAATTAGCGACTTGGTCAGAGACCATGCATACCCGAAATTTCCGACTTGTATAATTTCGAACATTTAGTCGAGTGCCGAACGAATAGCAAATACAAAAAACATTGGACCAAGGTAGGATTCGAACCAGGGATCTCTAGCGTATCAATCTAACTCTCTATCCACGGAGCTATTTCGGATTGCTTGATTGGTGTTGTTTTTTTAAAATATATATATACCCTAACACTAACCCTTACCCTAACCCTAATGTACAAGCAATAGCATGCATGCAGAGATATGGTGCGATGCGGTGGCCGTGGCTAGAGTGCGAGCACGCGCGAAACGATACTAACTATCGCATGGGCTATGCGATAAATCGCATACTACCATAATAACGTACGCGTATTGATTGAGCGGTCGTGCAAACAAAGTCGCGCGCGCGAACCAGTAAATAGCCGTGGTTCCGTAGGTCGTAGTAATTAATTGCATTGTTCTCAAATTACAGAAACATATCAGACCCCATGAGAGTATGATTGGTATTCAATTATAGTACCAAAACAACTAAGGATTGGTTTTTATCATGCCCGGCGGTACCCTTTAATTTCTCTGGAAAGTGTATTTAGCATATTCGGAAAATAATCATAAAACTCTTTATAATGATGATAGATTTGATTGAACTCTGTTGGGTACCGCAATATAATATTTCATTATTAACTTTTCACATTAATTATAGCTCTGCGATGTGTACTTGTACTATGTGTATGTGTTTGTCCACCCAACACATCTCAAGAATGCAATTTAACCAAATGTGAAATAAAAGTACACTGTATGATATCAACACGAACTTTGTGAACCGAATCTTCTATGAAATCAAATTATACAAACGTTGGCCTATGCATTTAAAAATGAGTGACTGACAAATGACACAGCCCAATTAGACAAAGGCAATAATGGAAACTGTTTTTGCCGAACGGTGTTTCAAACATGTCGATTTGACTACCGGAACACGAGAGCCAGAAGGGAAGAGTGACAAAAAGATATGGATAAAGAGAGGGAGATTGACTAGGCAAACGATGAAGGCAATAAAGATGATGGTTCTAATAATGATGATGATGATGATGATGATGAGGAGGATGATGAGGATGATGAGAATGATGATTATGAGGATAATGAGGATGAGGATGATAATGAAGATGATGATGATGATGAAGATAATGATGATGATGAGGATGATGATGATGATGATGATGATGAGGATGATGAGAATGATGAGGATGATGGTGATGAGAAAGAGGAGGGTGCATGATAATAACCATGATCAAAATGGTGAAAATATATAAAATTTGTTTTTATTGCAGCAAAATAAGTGTAATAAGCTAATACATTTCGTCAATTTGTTTTCTTACATCTGCACGATGTCTATCCAGGAAGTTCATACAAGAGACGTAAATTGAAACCCTTGTTATAATTACGTTTTACAAGTTAAAACGACACATAATTGTCACATCTCAATCAGTGTATAACATAACCAATGAAATACACATTTCATAATAATCACAATCGCCCAATATAATTGTTAAAGTTGCATTTTGTCTCGTAATCCGTTCTGATTTCATGAAACTGTCTTTTAAGAGGTGGTTGTCGCGCATGCGCAGTAAATGATTTCATAACTGTTATGTTATAACAGAACATCCATCCACGCAGCAAACTTTCGAATGCATAGTCGCAGAGAATTATAAAGAAATGTACTAGTCTAGAAAAAAAAATCCACTCTCAATATTTCTTTAGGACGCATTTGAGGTTGAACACAGAAATAAATAACGCGCATGCGTGGGGATGAGTTTGTTTCTCGACATGATACAAATGCTAAATAAAAAGAGTAATGATGTAAGTATATATGATAATCGCGATATAGTATGAAATAGTGTGAGAGACCAGCGTATAGAGATAACCACGTACTTCACCGAGGGGACACTTTCTCGAGGTTGCTGCTGTAAATGAGGATGCGGGGATACCGGCTAGTTTGGAGTGCGTTCATCTTTCTTCTTCTGTTCATCAAAACTTCAGGTATATATATTATATATAAGATACGTAAACGCGTACATAATATTTAGCAATGTGGTTATGTAGCTTCAATTTTAAAATGATCACGGAGATTTCACATTTCTTTCTTCTTCTGTTCATCAAAACCTCAGGACCTGGTATATATTACAAGATACGTCAACGCGTAATTTATATTTATTAATATGGTTATGTAACTTTAATTTGAAAATGATCTATTAACTGTGTCCAATTCAACCCAAGTCAGTCGAAGATGTTCACATTTATATTATACTTTGTTATTTGTTTTTAATACGGTAACAGACGAATAAAATTGGGTTTTAATTTTTAAATGTCTCCGAAATTATGGAAATATTTACAATTAGATTGAAAAGTGCTCTGGAACACGTTCCGATTTTTCACTAGGTAAACAATTGTCCTTTTCTATGAAACGTTCACACATCATTCCAAAGAATCTAACGGATGATATTGGTATATAATTGAATTATAATCAACAAAACTCATTAAAAACAAAATCAATGGATCAATGTAGTACCATGCAATGTTTTAATCAATTCTTCTTTGTATAATATATATTTTTAAATGTACAGAATGTATAACCTTTTACGTAGCTGAAAATGTAGTGTTGAAATAAACCTTTATTGCATTGAATCGAATACATGATTTGGACATAAAACCGTTCAAAGGTATAATGGCTTCATAATAAACTACACTGTTATTTCGTCGGCTCAATCAGTTAAAGGGATAGTTGAGTATTGGTCAAACTTAACTTTAGTAACCAAAATCTGCACCATTACGGTACAAACTAATAGTTATAACTCCACCATGCTCGAAAAGTTTACACAATTACAAACGACAAAGTAAAACCCCTGTTATCATTCAAAAAGAGCCGTTACAACTCAAGAGTCAAATTAACTCTAGAGTACGCTAGTGCGAAGCGCTAGCGTTCTAGGTCCTCCTAATACGAGACTGAAACTGAATATTGTTTTTGCACGCTAATTGTGCTTAAAATTATACATATGATACGGTACTTAGCACCGATTCATTCTCCAATATGTGATCCAACTATCGGTTGGATTACAATTATGGTTTTTCCCTCTATTCCGCTAAAAATCAGTGATTTATTCGCCTCCTCGACTTCACTCCGTGTGTTAGCGCGACCCTGAACAGATGGCCGCCGATGCGAACGGCGCTTGCAATACACATTGTACATGCGCGGTAAGCATAGGAAGACCTAGAACGCTAGCGCTTCGCGCTAGCATTCTCTACAAGTGATGTCCGGACGTCAAACACTTTTATATAATATTTTGAAAGCAAATTGCACAACAATTAGAGCATTTGATTGGGAATTATTATCATTTCCCATGTTTTTTTCGATGATCTTTCATATGGAATTGAAATCAACCAAATCAGTTACAATTAATTTTGGGGGGCACTTCGGAAAATACCAATACTCAACGCTCCCTTTAATTGCATGCCCATTCTTCAGAGACCGATAAAAGATACAGATACAAATTTTAAAAAAAGTGCGAGTAGTGATTACTTTCTCGGAAAATCGCTCGACTTATGTATTTCGTGCATGTGACATGAATAATACCCCTTTATAGCCTGTATTCCTATCATGAGCACCCTATCCGTGCATGAATTGCATCGGTTTGGCCACTTTTCTTGAAATGTTCTTGAATTCAATCACATGATTATACTTTTGTTAAAGGAGAATTCCGGACGGTTTTTATAACAAAATACAGTATATTGGAAATAAATCTAGGGATGTGCTTGAATATTTTCAGGATTTGACTCACTTTGGTTGATTTCTAAGAGATTTTTCTAATGTCATAAACTCTGAGGAAATAATTAAATTTACCGCACACAATCATGGGACCCGCTTTCCTTTGCATATTTTCTACCTTGTTTGTTTTTTTGTTTTGTTTTGTTTTTTGTTTTTTTTTTTGGGGGGGGGGTGTTTCGTGAGTCACATTATTTGTATACGGGAGTATACAGGTGGCCAGGTTAAATTAATGGGCGTAGATCTGTCATTGATACCTATTCATGAGGGGGATGATCTATTCATTCATCTCCCCCTGATGAATATGTATTACGTAATGTAAGTATATACTCCCATGGTTAAATTGATACTTAGATTGTTTCGAACCTAGGATGGATCTCTCGAACAATGAAAGGCGGTTCCAGACGCCTAATAATCAAAATTCACTGAACGCGTCTGTAAAATCCAAATAACAACCCAAACTGTGATTTTCAACAATGTTTAAACCCGCTTTTATATTATCAGATGGGCATGAGTTACTCGATTTCGAACCAAGGATGTGTTTCTCGGATGCTGACGATGAAGGGCGGTCCCAGACGTTATAATAATCAAAATTCACTGAACGCGTCTGTAAAATCCAAATAACAACTCAAAATGTGATTTTACAACATTGTTTTATTAAAGGGATAGTTTAGTTTTGGTATAGAGGGCGCTTCAATAATTTGTTTTGGGTGATGTAATGAAAAGCTGAGCGTCAAATTCGAAAGAACATACAATTTAATGACAGAATAAACTTTATTTGAACAAAATGGGTTCAGAAAAAGGTAAATAAAATAACAATAAATATATTCGGTATCCCACATTTATCAAAATAATAAGGGGTAGTTCAGTTTTGGTATAATGGGCGCTGTACGAAATAATTTATTGTGAAATAATGAAAAACTGAGTGTAACATTTGAAAGAGCATACCATTTAAATGACAGAATTAAAGCTTTATTTGATCAAAATCGGTTTAGAAACGGCTAAAATGTCATAAAATATATCCGATCTGAATAAATCTGGGTCACAGATTTATTCGATGATTTTGTTTTTATATTTAAAAAGTGCTTACACTTTTTCGAACAAAATTTAAAATAGGTTTTTAAATAGTTGTTGATGATCTCTCTATTTAATCATATTTTCAACAAAATATCACATGCATAATTTTGTATGAAAATGTTTGAAATCAATGCTTTTTTAGAGAGCGCCCTCTTGTGCTTTAATGGCTCTTTTTTAATGATAGCAGGGTTTCACTTAGTCGTTTGCAATTTTCCATACCTTTCGAGCATGGTGTAGTTATAACTATTAGTTTGTAATGTTATTGTGCAGTTTTGGGTTACTATAAAGCTCAGCCTTACCAAAACTGTACTACCCATTTAAGAAGAAATGAATAAAATGCTAAAACTTTTGCAATGATTTACAAACAAGGTTTTTAAATAGTTGTTGATGATCTCTCAATTTAATTATTATTTTAACAAAACCACAATTTTGTATAAAGAATGGTTGGAACCAATGATTTTTTTAGGAGCGCCTTTTTGTGTTTTAAGGGCTATTTTTGAATGATAACGGGCTTTTTACTACGTCATTTGTAATTTTGTATATATTTCGAGGATGGTGGGGGTTATAACTTACATTTTGTAATGTTATGGTGCCGGTTTGGGTTACTAAAATTCAGTTTTATCAAAACTAAACCATCCCTTTAAACATACTTTTATATTATCAGATGGGCATGAGTTACGTAATGAAGGGGCATACATCACAACGCTTGTCTCCCCCAACCATCCGGCGGCGTATCCACCAGACTCCCATATCGAATGGACAATTGAAACGCACCCCGAAGAACAGGTGAGTATTCGCTCTCAGTCGATCATAAAAATTAATTTGGAAAAACATAAGGGTACATTAAAACAAAACAAAAAATACATAAGGTGTGCCCCCAATAATGTTGCGTGCCCCTCCCCCCCCCCCCCCCCCCCCCCCATCAGTCAGTCTGACCACGCTGCGCGCCACTTATGTATTTGATTTAATGACTTTTGTTTATTTAACCATAGTTATATTCAAATAGCGAAAATGCTATATGACATGTGCACGAACTGACGAAGGATTGCATACAATGTGTATTATTTTCTGTGATTATGATACGGGGGATGATGCGTCCACTGAGTGATGTGTGAAAATGTGAAAAATTAATGAACGCCATATGTCTGAGTAATGAGCAAAAGTGTAAATATATATTTTGCTAGCTCATTGCACTAACTTTGTACACATTTGAGAATCTCACACCATGCCCAGAGTGAATTTAAAATCCGATCACTAATTGTCAAGTGTTTGTGGTTTTTTAATTCAAACAAAATAAGGCAAATAGAGAATAGTTTATATTATCAGACAATTTATTATTTAATTATTTAAAATTTCCAACAATCAATTATTAAAACTATCAATTAAAATATATATATCAAGAATCTTTAAAATTCTATTACACGTTAAGAAATCTCAAAGAAGGTATATACAACTATACATGCATCCACTAATACTTTTCAGCGTGGGTTCTGTTTCAATGCCAGTAACCTTACTCACCCAAAAAGGGAAAAATAATAAAATACTATGGAACCTTGGCGTAGTGGTATATACAAAAAAAAGTGGTAACAACAAAAAAGAAAATAATAATAATAATAATAATAATAATAATAAATAATAAATAATAATACATAAATAATTAAAAGAAATACTTAGATGGCCAAATAACTATAGTCCCTAACAAATGTCCCGCAGGCTCTAGATTCAAGTTGATATGCCGATTGTGCTGAGGTTATGCTGAGGTAGTTGCCTCCACGTCCCAGACGTGGCTCCTGATGCTGCTCACGTGCGCTATGTTTTGCTGAATATCGCATGCGTGATGAGGGTTGATGGTGGGCGATCCTAATCGATCCTAGGTTCGCGATCGTATGCCGACTGCCGAGTCACCTCCCATTCGGAGAGCTGAGGCTGGCGAAAGTTCTGAAGGCTGGCTCCCCAACTCAGCCGGAAAATGGACTCCACCGGATACGGTACTATCTCTTGTCTCCAGGAGAGAACGAGGAAGGCGCAAACGAGGGTCTCTCCGTGCTGGTTATCGTCTTTATAGTTGCTGTAATACACGACTTTCTTTCAAACTCCGTGATAAATAAGCTACACTTAAAGATGAATAACAGTTTTGACCCCTAGTGCCCCAGTTTTCCCCCATCTGCATTAATTTTTCAATCTCCATAATCCCCCGTCAGCACACCTCGATCTCACTGGATCAGAAATAGTCTTTAAGAATACAAAACAAAAACAAATAAAAAATATTGTTGTTAATGAAAAAAATAAACCATTACAAAAAAGTATAAACCACACCTGAACAATTTTAAGTTATTAAATATATTTGGGTCCTGGCAGGGTCGCCACAAAGAATTACAAATATCGTTAAAGCAAAAAAGAAATATGGAAACTCGACCGAAACCTGTTCCATGATTGTATTGTTTACAGGAATACAACACGATATAATATATGGGACCCGGCCGCTTGACTTATATTGGCAAGCAGTTTGCCCAAAAAGTAGATAAACTCTGTTTTTTAAGGTGATAAACAGAGTTTATCTGATAAACAGAGTTTATCTGATAAGCAGAGTTATTTAAATCTCCTCAATAGAGGGCTTTTCACGATGCCAATTCGCGCGCAAGCATGGCAACGTAACTAGATCACTTTAATATAATATAGGTTTTTGATTCATCCTGCGGGAAGGAGCTTATGTAACAAAAATATATACATGCATGTATATCCAACTCTTTCTTGAGTAGACCATAGAACATTAGTATATCATTACGTAATATAAAATAAATGGATACATTGTTAGGACTTATCAGGACAGGATTCTGCTTGAAACAATATTTTCCATTTATATAATACTTCACTAAAATTTCGACATTGCTTCGTTTCTTGACAGCATTTTATAAGAACAGAAACCATGAGAAACCATGAGCGCAGTTATTTTGTATAAATCATTCTTTGTTCATCACAAGTATTTCACTAAAACCGTAATACTGATGTTGTACAGGAACAAGTAAACAAACACCCTTAAGGGGAAAGTTGAGTAATGGTGATAATGGCGTAGCGCAGTCGGCCTGATCGGGGGGCACAGGAATTATTATTATTACATTGTTTTAATTTTGTATTTATTATTATTTTTTTATTTTTTTATTTTATTTTTTTATTTTATTTTTTTTTTGGGGGGGGGCACTACTTATGTTCTTATTGTTTTGTTGAATTGTCCATTATTCGTTATTAAATGTGTATTTTTTTTGGAGGGGAAGACGATTAGGATTAGCTTGTGCCCCCACCCCGTCTCTACGCCATTACATTATTGTTATCTTTGTGAAACCATTTTGTACGTACAGATTCTGATCAGAGTCATGGCCTTTACTATGGAACGCCCCTGGGACACCCTGACCATAACGCACTCATTTGTTCAAATCGACGATGGGGCGGCATCTGCCTTCTCATTGGCTAGCGAGAACGTGACGTCATACTTCCTACCTGGGGGAACGACTGTGATTACTTTCTGCAGCGATGTGATGGGCGAACTCAACGGTTTCGTTTTGGCCATGTATTCGTTTGACCAGAATGGTGAGGTATACACGTTGCATGAATGCATTACCTCTGCCGTACCGGAGTTACTTCTTAAAGATCCCTTTAAAAATGTTTGTAATGATATTAAAGGGATAGTTGAGTTTTGGTATAGAGGGCGCTACAGAAAATAATTTTGTGTGAGATAATGAAAAACTGAGTGTCTAATTCGAAAGAGCATACAATTTCAATGACAGAATAAACTTTATTTGGTCAAAATCGGTTACTTCTTAAAGATCCCTTTAAAAAATGTTTTTAATGATATTAAAGGGATAGTTGAGTTCTGGTAAGGAGAGTACAGTTTTAGTGAAACTGAATTTTAGTAACCAAAACCTGCATCATTACATTACAAACTAATAGTTATCACTAGAAAGGAACACAAAATTACAAATGACGTAGTAAAGATCATGTTATCATTCAAAAAGAGCCGTTAAAACGTAAGAGGGCGCTCTCTAAACACTCATCGGTTTCAACCATTTTGAATAAAATATTGTGCATGTGATGCTTTGTTGAAATAGTGATTAGATAGAGAAATAACCAACAACTATTTAAATACCTATTTTGTAACTTTTTGAAAAGAGGAAGCATTTTTTTGAATTTTTAACGACTGGTTCAAAATTCTCTAATAAACCCGGGGCCCCGGGTTTATTACAAATTGTTATATTTATGGATATTTCAGCCGTTTCTGAACCGATTTTGATCAAACAAAGATGATTTTATTGTTTAAATATTATGCTCTTTCAAATTTTACACTCAGTTTTTCATTACCTCACAAACCAATTAAGTAGTCTAGCGCCCTCTCTACCAAAACTCAACTTTCCCTCTAAGGTGCAATTAAATATTATAAAAAACGTGCAGTAATTTGGGCATGCTTTATATTTATATTTGTAGTGTAATATTGCAATAACTAATTATACATTTTCCTATAAAATAGTTTACTTCTACTGATATTGCTACTTATATTCCACATACTAAGAATCTTGCTCTACTATCGGTCAAAAGTTAATCACGTGATGAAATATAGTTTCGCCCATTATTGATGGAAGAATAAAAAGTTCGTTACACTGTGTAGATATATTGGGTGAAAGTGCGTTGCACTCACTATATAGTCGGTAAAAGTGCGTTGCACTGTGTATATATTAAATGGTTCGCGCGCAAGTACGCGTGCGCGCGTTAATGCGCATAAAGGTAGCGCGCTGATGCGCAACGTTTGCGCGCGGCTACGCTTAATAGACAATGGTATAAGCGTCTTTGACTTTTAATCATAAATCTTGTTCATGTGCAGGATTGACGAAATTAAAATAAAAGACTCGATCAATTGCTCAATATTCCAAACTTGTTAGCCCTTTGTGTTAGTTATAGGTCGTTTGTGATCAAAATAATTGATGTGGAATATAAATCAAATAATCACCTTTTGGTTTCAGGCGATGGCAAACTATCACTTCCTCGGCGATCTGAATGTATACGCTATCGCCTCGGAAGTGATTCTTTGTCCCATCACCTTCACCAACGGTAATTATTTGCTTATTATCGCTACCACTACCACTATCACCACCACCACCACCACCACCACTACCACTACCACTACCACTTCCACTACTACTACTACTACTACTACTACTACTACTACTACTACTACTACTACTACTACTACTACTACTACTACTACTACTACTACCACTACTACTACTACTACTACTACTACTACTACTACTACTACTACTACTACTACTACTACTACTACTACTACTACTACCACTACTACTACTACTACTACTACTACGACTATATTAACACAGCTACTACTGCGACTATTCCTACTACTAATAAGCAAATAATTACCGTTGGTGAAGGCAATGGCACAATCTATCACTTCCGAGGCAATCTGGATGTAGCTATCTTTCCGAAGCGAAGCTGAGGAAAGATAGCGTATACATTCAGATCGCCGAGGAAGTGATAGATTGTGCCATTGCCTGAAACCAAAAGGTGATTATTTGCTTTATATTCTACATTGGAAACATTTCACTGGTAGCTAGGTCTACGAGAAAGGCAACTTAAACTGTTTTTAATGTCTAGGCCACTAACACTAACACTACAGTTACCGGTAGGCGGTACTAGACTTTGATCTACTTACCAACAATGGCTATTCCAATTGTTTAACTCCATGACAATTCCATAGCCTAAGGCTATAGGCTAGCACTTGGGTCTATATAAAATGAAAGTGAACTCCAACTCCAAGTCAGACTCCAAGAAAATTGTAATCAATGATGATGAAACACTAAAACAGTTCATAAGTCAACGTTCTAAAGTCTAAACGTCAGAGTCATGGCAAGCGGTATACGATACATATACAGTGCAAAGTACGCATTACATTTGTAATTCGCGCAACACACACATCCGCGGTTGCATTGAATTGACCGTGCAGTGTGTGGCTATTCAAATCCCGTATTAAATGAAGCAGACCTACCGTACCCGGTATCTACAATACAACGGCAGTGTTGGAGTCATACTTCTATGGTCTGCTGAATAGTGCGGAATTTGAATACACACTCTCCACAGCAATTCAATGCAACCGCGCGCATAGAGTTATCGCGCCACTTATTGGTATTCAATTCAATGCAACCGCGGAGTGTAGATAGTACTTTTTATCTAGTGAGTGCAACGCACTTTCACCCAAGATATCTACAGAGTGTAACGAATGGGCAAAACTATATTTCATCACGTGATTAACTTTTGACCAATCGTAGAGCAAGATTCTTAGTATGTGGAATATAATGCTAATTATCATACAACTTATATTACTATTGGAACGTCTACATATATCTACCATGTAGTTACGGCTCTGGATCTCGAACACGAAGGAGAATTCGGATGCGACTCCGGCCTCCAGTTCGTGAAGGACATCGCGAGGTGCGACGGATTTATCGACTGTCACGATTACAGCGATGAAATCGGCTGCGGCGGTAAGCTCATTTCTTTTTACCTCAGTAAAACATAATATAAACAATGTAATACAACTTAAGTACATTGATTAATTAATTAATTAATTTATTTTGGTATACATTTCAAACTGATCAGCAGCAGTGCTGAAAGGATCAGTGTACATTTAACATCAATACATACATAGTATAAACATGATAAATAATGTAATATAGCAATTGCTACATTCGCATTTAAATGAATTGGAACATTAATGTTAAGTACAAAATTTACAAAAGTAAATCACTATAAGATAAACAAAGCTACACACTACACAAAGAACAAATATCAAATCATCAAATTGCTAATCATTCATAAATGGAACTGTTCTAAGTTATTAATCACCAAGCAATTAATTGATTGTAATATATTTATGATTTATACCTATCAGCTGGATACCTATTGTGAAATCATTATTGATATTTCAATTAAAATTAATTAAGCATGATTTAAAAATTAATAATTAAGTACGTATTACAAGTTTAATATCAATATTTTACCAAAATTCAAGGTACCAAACTGCAAGTTTATGAGTATTTGTCATATTACATAAATAAAGAAACAATCTAAGTCCACAATATTATAATCTAAATGCTCGTTTAACTATACATGGGATACATAAGACCAGTACTTAATTATTGCGTCCCGGTTTTTAATGGAAATATTACTCAAGAGCAACATTGAATTTAAAACGATATCAAAAGAGAGTCCTCAGAATAATACTGGGAGGCGACTATATAACATATGCCACTTGAGAAATTTATGAAGTCACAATTTTGATAAAATGTTCCTAACCTGAATCCTATATAATAGTTGTTAACTTTAAAGTACTTGGATAAGCAAAACAAAAACCGTAGGTAAATTGCTTAGTGAAATCGTCAGACTTTTATTTTGATTAAATTGAACACCGGCCCGTATGTTTTACTTCATGTACAGATTGTGGTCCAAATGTGTATCAATGTACCGGAAGTGACATTTGCCTCCTCTCCAGCATGCAGTGCGATGGGGTCGATGACTGTCCACATGGAGACGATGAAGCAGAATGCGGTAAACAAATTTAAAGACAAACTGTAATATTTCCATGATGTAAATTAAGAATAAAAGAGTCTCATGCGTGGGGATGCTACACCGCGGTTCGTCATTCTGAACTAGACTTGTCGGTGCGCATTGCATACTCAGCCAGTGTGTAGTCCTTTTTAGTCTTTTAGTGTTTTTTTGTGTTTTTTAGTGTGTTTTACGCACCGTGAGCAAGGCGTTCGCAAGATGGCACCGCGCATCTAATATCAGAATCCGAAGTTCTATCTGTAATACACGAATATTTACAGGTTGAGGATAATCTAATGTATATATTTCATGTGCGTAGCTTCATTCTGATTATGTGATTGTGTCGACAGGATTAGAGTTGTTCTAATTGTTTGCAATTTTAAGATGAAAGCAACTATCATGTCCCTCGATGGCTTAGGTTTACATTTGAACATTAAGTATAATACCATCACAGTATATTATACTATGGTAATCAAGGCTATTTGACACATGGCGAAATTGTTACAATTATATTATTGTTAAAATGACACTGCATCGGTCTTGGAACTTTTATTTTTGAACAATTACAGAAAATGAAATGGATTATAGTTACATTGAGGAAGAAGATAATTGAAAAGCTTATATTTTTATTAGGCGTTGTTATTTTTCATAATTGTCAATTTCAATGCTCTCGCATTAATCAATATATTTGCAAAAGAAAATTGCAAAGCTTTTAAGCAAAAAAAGTTTCTTCATTTTGTACTGAAGGTTTGTAACCCAACATTTCGCACCTGGGGATGTTTTACAAAGATCCCTAGTTTAACCTAACTCTTGTTGGACTTAATCATTATGGAAAGCCGTTATAGTGTCTTTGAAAATTGTTTGTAACATTTATTGTAAAACGCATAAAATGTTGTTTCAAATCAGAATATATTAATATCAATTCATATTTTCTATTATCAAGGAGATTTCATGTTCTTGATGTAAGTTTATGAAATGTCTAAAGTACTTGCATTTTTCCTTTTGAATATATTTTATTCCGAGGATGCAAATGGCATACCATAATTTGTAAGTCCAAGTTAGAGTTAAAGGGATAGTTGAGTTCTGGTAAGGAGAGTACAGTTTTGGTGAAACTGAATTTTAGTAACCAAAACCTGCATCATTACATTACAAAATAATAGTTATAACTAGAAAGGAACACAACATTACAAATGACGGAGTAAAAATCATGTTATCATTCAAAAAGAGCCGTTACAACGTAAGAGGGCGCTCTCTAAACACTCATCGGTTTCAACCATTTTGAATAAAATATTGTGCATGTGATGGTTTGTTGAAATAGTGATTAGATAGAGAAATAACCAACAACTATTTAAAAACCTATTTTGTAACTTTTTGAAAAGAGGAAGCATTTTTTTGAATTTTTAACGGCTGGTTCAAAATTCTCTAATAAACCTGGGGCCCCAGGTTTATTACAAATTGTTATATTTATGGATATTTCAGCCGTCTCTGAACCGATTTTGATCAAACAAAGATGATTTTATTATTTAAATATTATGCTCTTTCAAATTTTACACTCAGTTTTTCATTACCTCACAAAAAAAAGTAAGTAGTCTAGCGCCCTCTCTACCAAAATCAACTATCCCTTTAACTTCAACTTCAATAGGATCTTTGTGAAACACCCACCGATATATCTAATCTATTGAATCCCAATTCGCATCGAATCGTTCCTACGTTTGTATGCCAGTTATCCATAAATCCACTTTGGAAGTGGTATTCATCAAACTTAATGCCATCGTGATTGAAATTTGTGGTCAAAAGGCAGCTTCTCAATTTGTTACAGAATTTTTGTTTTGGGCCAACAAGTTCTGCACAAGACCTGACCTAGCTAATCTAATCCCAATTCGCATTACCTATTCATGAGTTTACAGACAATTATGATCAATCGATCCCGAGTGTTTATAGCAATCATCCGTAAATCCACTTGAAAGTGGTATTCAAAGAACCTAATACCATTTTGATTGCACTTGCACATGCACACACCTGCGAAGGTTCTTAAAATGTACTCACAGTTTTTATTTTCAGTCAAAAAGTTTAGCAATCTGCATTCATCAATTTGTAGGTGAAATGAAACACGATCCCACCTTGGTTCTAACAACAAATTGCATTTTTAAAACTTATTTTCTAGCTCCTTCAATTTATATGGGATTATTCACAGTAAGAAGTATACCAAGCATTTTATTTTATCAATAATTAGGTCAATAACTAGTTCCATAACACTTTGTTAATGTTTAGACTATAATGTGATAATTATACATTATACAACTGGTTAAAGGAATTGTTCAGTTTTGGTGTAGAGGGTGCTTTAAACAATAATTTCTTTGTGAGGTGAAATCAACTGAATAAACTTTGTGTGATCAAAATCGGTCAAGAAAGAGCTGAAATATCCATAAGTATATCCAATTGGAATAAATGTTAGGGACCAACTTTTATTCAATACATTTAAGAACATATTTTTAAATCCTACACATTTTTGAAAATATACCAAAATGAATGTTAACATTGTTCTTGATGGTCTCTCTATTAAATAATTATTTTAACCAAACATCACATTCATATTTTTAAATAAACAATGGTTGAAACTTGATGTGTCTGGAGGGCGCCCTCTCGTGTTAACGGCTGCTTTAAAAAAAATGAAAACAGCCCTGTTACTTAACCGTGTATATGTTTTACTACCATTCAAGCATCATTAGATTATAACTGTTAGATTTGTAATAATAACTTACAAGTTTAGTTACTAAAATTCTGTTTGACCAAAACTGTACTATGCCTTTAAGCGATACGAAATTCTAACCATAGCCAAAGCACATTGCTCTATCTAATTCATTCCGAAACCAAAAAGTTACCCGACCTTTTACCAGTTAAACGACTACTTGGGGATACAATTTGGGGGCAGATCGTTCCGGAGCAAATGTCGCGTTGCCCGATAACTTCGTCATATGTAACATATTACCGAATTGTGACGTCACTACGTACTGTTCATTGCCATGGTTCTGAACAATGTCAGGCAAGCCAGACATGGTGTGAGCTAGCGGTTGCTACTGAAGCAACCGTCCAATTCCAGCCCACTATAACCAAACCCAAAATCAAATAGGTAATCAAATATAAAGTTGAAAAGATTAGTTTATTGGCGTAGCGTGGTTGGCCTGATGTTTTAATTTAAATTTTTTATTTATTTATTTATTGTTTTTATTTTTATTTTTATTTATTTATTTATTTTATTTTTTTGGGGGACACATGTCATTTCTTTTACGAATTTACCCGTCTAGTCAGATTTGTAGTAAATTTGTCGAGTTATTTGGGGGGGGGGGGGGGATTATTGAGGGCACGTGCCTCCTTCCCCGTGCACCCCGTAGCTACGCCACTGGATAGTTATACTCATGCTTATAATGTTTTTGACCGTTTTGTTAGCTCCATTTGTCAATTATTATCTATCAAATTCATTATTTCAAATAATGTACGATATGTACTGAATTGTACATATATTTTATATATGTGATTGATTTATTGGCAATAAACTGCATTTCGTTTCATTTCATTTGATTTCTTTACAATAGAGGCTTTCAAGTGCCCCATGGACTGTTCGTGCGGGGAGTCCGCCTATAACGACCGTCAAGGGCCCCTTACCCCACCCTGCGGGGATCCTAACTGGCAGCCCCTCTGGGTGAATTGTAGTAGCGGTTGGAACGAAGAATACGCGAACAATTCAACAACTAAAACCATTATGATGTAAGTAAAGTTTACCACAGTAAAGTGTTTACTAGTGCCTTAAAGGGGACCACCAGGCAAACAAGAACACATAATAATATGTTTGGTACCGTTTTGTGATATCAAATAGATACCCAACATTTTGCAAAGGGCTGTGTAATTCATAAACAAAGCATTTAATTACCACCACTTACGGAACCACTATTATTTCCTGGTTCCGTACGGCCTAAACATTTGCGAGTGCGCTTATGCTATAGGGTTTATCTAGTTGTTACGCAAAGGGCTTGCCATATAAACACATTATCAGACAAACTCAGTTTATCAACTGATGAACTCAGTTTATCAACTGATAAACTGAGTTTTCTGATAAACTGTGTTTATCTGGAGATTAACTGAGTTTATCTGAGAAAAACTGAGTGTATCTGAGAAAAACATAGTTTATCTAGTTTTTACACAAAGGGCTTGCCATAGGAATTTTTAATTAGAAGCTGATTCTATAGTCAGCTGCTGATTCTTTAGTCATGATTAAGGGCTGAAAATGTTGTGTGTGAACACGGGGTTGGTGGCGATTTTTTCGGCGACTCGCAACGAATTATCATTCGTGGAGAAAATCGCTTGAGTCGTCGCGAGTCGTTGTAGTTCGTTGCGAGTCGTTGTAATTCGTTCTGCGAACCGTTGCGCATCGCGAAGAACGCCATGAATCTATGGGGCGCCAAGTGTAAACACATGGATTCCGTTACAAAATCAATGATTTTGTTACAAAATCAACCAACAATAATGATTTTGTTACAAAATCAATCGACAGAAATGATTTTGTTACAAAATCAACCAACAATAATGATTTTGTTACAAAATCAATCGACAGAAATGATTTTGTTACAAAATCAACCAACAATAATGATTTTGTTACAAAATCAATCGACAGAAATGATTTTGTTACAAAATCAATCGACAGAAATGATTTTGTCACAAAATCAAGGCAAAAAAATGATTTTGTTACAAAATCAATCGACAGAAATGATTTTGTCACAAAATCAAGCCAAAAAAATGATTTTGTTACAAAATCAATCGACAGAAATGATTTTGTTACAAAATCAAGCAAAAAAAATGATTTTGTTACAAAATCAATCGACAGAAATGATTTTGTCACAAAATCAAGCAAAAAAAATGATTTTGTTACAAAATCAATCGACAGAAATGATTTTGTCACAAAATCAAGCAAAAAAAATGATTTTGTTACAAAATCAATCGACAGAAATGATTTTGTCACAAAATCAAGCAAAAAAAATGATTTTGTTACAAAATCAATCGACAGAAATGATTTTGTTACAAAATCAAGCAAAAAAAATGATTTTGTTACAAAATCAATCGACAGAAATGATTTTGTTACAAAATCAAGCAAAAAAAATGATTTTGTTACAAAATCAAGCAAAAAAAATGATTTTGTTACAAAATCAATCGACAGAAATGATTTTGTTACAAAATCAATCCTGTTGAGTGATTTTGTTAACAAAATCAATGATTTTGTAATCGTTTGTGTGATTTTGTAATCGTTCGTGTGATTTTGTAACAAAATCAATGATTTTGTAATCGTTTGTGTGATTTTGTAATCGTTCGTGTGATTTGGTAATCGTTTGTGTGATTTTGTAATCGTTTGTGTGATTTTGTAACAAAATCAATGATTTTGTAATCGTTTGTGTGATTTTGTAATCGTTCGTGTGATTTGGTAATCGTTTGTGTGATTTTGTAATCGTTTGTGTGATTTTGTAATCGTTCGATAGATTTTGTAGTGATTTTTTTATCGTACCAAGTACGATACAGACTGGCGATATATTTCGTAGAAAGCAACGAACGTAGAGGGCGTCAACACAACATGCCAATTATTTGAGCAATTGTAGAAGATTTAGTTGACTTTTGCCTTGGTACGTTATATTTATGTTTACTAGGGTACTCTTCACGAGCGCGTAGCGGGGAGCTAGCGGCGTAGCGTGCCGACACCGGAGTGCGGGCACAAAAGTGAACTATCAGACCAGATGTGTTGAGCCATGTCGGCTGAAGAGGCAAATCAGGCAATCCTCAGGATCAGGATTTTGGATAGACTCCGGAATGAGGTACGTAATTGCGTAGTGTCTAACTCATGGACCGTATGACTGGTGAGTCGTATGACTCGTGAGATTTATAATTCGTGGGCTGTATGACTCGTGAGTTGTATGACTCGTGAGTCGTATAACAGTCGTAGGTGTCGGTCTCGTGACGTGCACCCGATCTAACTATGTAGTAGAGATCCATATTTTTCAGGTCTCATTTTGTGTCTCATTTTGTTTTTTTATTTTGCTTTTCCCTATTAATTATCTTTCATAGTAAATTCAGACCATCATATCAGAGAATTGTTAGAGATCAAGGATGGTCAAATCAATTCTTTTTAAGTTTAACTAGGTTCGATGCTGCCGCTGTGTTGTGTCATTTCTGCACTTACCAGTTACTGTACTACTAGACTGCAAGGCTCCACACCAACTTTTGTTGGCAGTTGCCCCTTCGGGCCACCAAAATTAAGGCATTCTATTTTTTGGTGGCCCAAACAGCAAACGTAGAAGTTGGTGGCCTGAAAAGGGCAAGTCCAAGATATTGTGCGTCTTACTTAATATTGTACATTCAGAGACTTTTAAACTTATAAATAAATAATTTTAATGTCTTTAATTGAATACATCGTTATCCATATGAGAGATATATGTATGAGGAGAATAATGAGATCAAGCTGCTTCAAATGAAATGTGCTCCACCTGTTTTTAAAACATCTCTAACCTCTAACGGCCTGGAAATATGAAATCCACAATTTCCATTGACATTGTATGTGAATGTCCCATACGTAAGTTATTAAGATTAGTTTTAAGTAGAAGGACAATTCCACGATTAGTAACGTTACATTATAGTTGTGTTCTGCTCCTTTTAGATGTTATAAAAAAAGAATGAAAAGGGCCATGACCAAATGGGTTAGGGTACTATAAGTGTACCTTAGGTAGAAATCTGGTGTCCCAAAGCCAACTTTTGGTGGCTCTGGGCCACCGGGCCACTGCTAATGTCGAGCCCTGATTTCTGGAATGCAATCCGAGGGGCAACCAAGTGAGGCAACGTATTCAGACAAAAGTTTTCTGACTAAGTTGTGACTGGTTTGATGTTTGGAAACAACTACATGTACCTTATGATAATTAGCTTTCACCATTCCAACTTTTTCAACAAAATGTGCGTCTTAAGCTTTGGAATGTTTGTTGTGAGTTGTGACTTGTGACTACAGTTACATGTTACTATGAAAGTTCATCTGTATTGGTAGTTAATATGAAATTCATTTTAAACTTTTGATCACAATACAAATATTTACCTCCGAAATTTTCGGCTGTCATCTACAGCCTTCGTCAGCCTTCGGGTCACATCGCTGACGAAGGCTGTAGATGACAGCCGAAAATTTCGGAGGTAAATATTTGTATTGTGATCAAAAGTTTAAAATGAATTTCATATTAACTACCAATACAGATGAACTTTCATAGTAACATGTAACTGTAGTCACAAGTCACAACTCACAACAAACATTCCAAAGCTTAAGACGCACATTTTGTTGAAAAAGTTGGAATGGTGAAAGCTAATTATCATATAAGGTACATGTAGTTGTTTCCAAACATCAAACCAGTCACAACTTAGTCAGAAAACTTTTGTCTGAATACGTTGCCTCACTTGGTTGCCCCTCGGATTGCATTCCAGAAATCAGGGCTCGACATTAGCAGTGGCCCGGTGGCCCAGAGCCACCAAAAGTTGGCTTTGGGACACCAGATTTCTACCTAAGGTACACTTATAGTACCCTAACCCATTTGGTCATGGCCCTTTTCATTCTTTTTTTATAACATCTAAAAGGAGCAGAACACAACTATAATGTAACGTTACTAATCGTGGAATTGTCCTTCTACTTAAAACTAATCTTAATAACTTACGTATGGGACATTCACATACAATGTCAATGGAAATTGTGGATTTCATATTTCCAGGCCGTTAGAGGTTAGAGATGTTTTAAAAACAGGTGGAGCACATTTCATTTGAAGCAGCTTGATCTCATTATTCTCCTCATACATATATCTCTCATATGGATAACAATGTATTCAATTAAAGACATTAAAATTATTTATTTATAAGTTTAAAAGTCTCTGAATGTACAATATTAAGTAAGACGCACAATATCTTGGACTTGCCCTTTTCAGGCCACCAACTTCTACGTTTGCTGTTTGGGCCACCAAAAAATAGAATGCCTTAATTTTGGTGGCCCGAAGGGGCAACTGCCAACAAAAGTTGGTGTGGAGCCTTGCAGTCTAGTAGTACAGTAAGTGCAGAAATGACACAACACAGCGGCAGCATCGAACCTAGTTAAACTTAAAAAGAATTGATTTGACCATCCTTGATCTCTAACAATTCTCTGATATGATGGTCTGAATTTACGGCCAAATCTTCGTTTAGGTCCCCCCTCTGTTACGTCCGTAGCTCAGTCTGTGTACAAAGTCTATGGGAGTTGGTTGAGGTCCCCGTCCGTAACGAAATGAACGCAAGTGAATGGAAGGGGTGGACTAAAGAATGCCGAATTTACTATGAAAGATAATTAATAGGGAAAAGCAAAATAAAAAAACAAAATGAGACACAAAATGAGACCTGAAAAATATGGATCTCTACTACATAGTTAGATCGGGTGCACGTCACGAGACCGACACCTACGAGTTATACGACTCACGAGACTATACAACTCACGAGTCATACAGCCCACGAATTATAAATCTCACGAGTCATACGACTCACCATACGGTCCATGAGTTAGACACTACGCAATTACGTACCTCATTCCGGAGTCTATCTAAAATCCTAAGGATTGCCTGATTTGCCTCTTCAGCCGACATGGCTCAACACATCTGGTCTGATAGTTCACTTTTGTGCCCGCACTCCGGTGTCGGCACGCTACCCCGCTAGCTCCCCGGTACGCGCTCGTGAAGAGTACCCTAGTAAACATAAATATAACGTACCAAAAGTCAACTAAATCTTCTACAATTGCTCAAATAATTGTCATGTTGTGTTGACGCCCTCTACGTACGTTCTTTGCTTTCTACGAAATATATCGCCAGTCTGTATCGTACTTGGTACGATAAAAAATCAGTACAAAATCTATCGAACGATTACAAAATCACACAAACGATTACAAAATCACACAAACGATTACCAAATCACACGAACGATTACAAAATCACACAAACGATTACAAAATCATTGATTTTGTTACAAAATCACACGAACGATTACAAAATCACACAAACGATTACCAAATCACACAAACGATTACAAAATCACACAAACGATTACAAAATCATTGATTTTGTTACAAAATCACACGAACGATTACAAAATCACACAAACGATTACAAAATCATTGATTTTGTTAACAAAATCACTCAACAGGATTGATTTTGTAACAAAATCATTTCTGTCGATTGATTTTGTAACAAAATCATTTTTTTTGCTTGATTTTGTAACAAAATCATTTCTGTCGATTGATTTTGTAACAAAATCATTTTTTTTTGCTTGATTTTGTAACAAAATCATTTCTGTCGATTGATTTTGTAACAAAATCATTTTTTTTGCTTGATTTTGTAACAAAATCATTTCTGTCGATTGATTTTGTAACAAAATCATTTTTTTTGCTAGATTTTGTGACAAAATCATTTCTGTCGATTGATTTTGTAACAAAATCATTTTTTTTGCTTGATTTTGTGACAAAATCATTTCTGTCGATTGATTTTGTAACAAAATCATTTTTTTTGCTTGATTTTGTAACAAAATCATTTCTGTCGATTGATTTTGTAACAAAATCATTTTTTTGGCTTGATTTTGTGACAAAATCATTTCTGTCGATTGATTTTGTAACAAAATCATTTTTTTGCCTTGATTTTGTGACAAAATCATTTCTGTCGATTGATTTTGTAACAAAATCATTTCTGTCGATTGATTTTGTAACAAAATCATTATTGTTGGTTGATTTTGTAACAAAATCATTTCTGTCGATTGATTTTGTAACAAAATGATTATTGTTGGTTGATTTTGTAACAAAATCATTTCTGTCGATTGATTTTGTAACAAAATCATTATTGTTGGTTGATTTTGTAACAAAATCATTGATTTTGTAACGGAATCCATGTGTTTACACTTGGCGCCCCATAGTAAACAACCCCTGGTGAGAAGGTCGTGAAGGATAAAATAAATAAAAACTGAAATTATTTACTTAATTTTCATTCATCCCAATTACCCAAATATTAATTTCTCCTTGTTTTATAACTCGTTAAAATCATTGTCCAAAGATATGCACAAATGTACATTGATACTCCAATGTTTACTGAATTTCTTCATAAACTACATGTATTATGCTAAATTATTTTACGATCTAAGATTATGGAGTGCATTCCGCCTTCATTCTGTTGAGCTTGAAGCTATGCATAGATCTAGAGCAAAACAAACCGACAACCTCACCTCCGGGTTATTGCGGTGGTCTGTTATCTCTACCCCCACGTTACTGCTACAATAGCGTGTACAAACAACCCCTGGTGGGGAGTTTGTGTCAAGTTTGGTTACTTTGTTGTTAGACAAGATCCATGCGAGGTCCATTACCATATTAACTCATTTCACCCCTTGTATTTCTTTGTTGTAGAAACGGTGATTGAAGTGCAACATTTTTGTCCATGTTTGCAAAATACCTTTCCCATGCAGTTTGGCTTTTAAAAAATGTATTATTGGGCAATAATAAACCATGAAATGAATAAATTAATAACTAAATAATTAAATAAATTAAGAGAATAGTAATAGGGATATTGGTTTTACAGTATATATTGCAAAGTCGGACTGTAACGTCGAATTTTATTAAAGATAATTATAGTACTGTCCACGTTTTGCAAGTCCGTTCAAAAGTTGCAAGAACATCTAAGAGCTATAGTTACATCATTTAAATAGCAATTAACCCTTATCCTTTTGACTTACTGGATGTGATGAGAGCATAACTACTATCATTGCTAGTCACTTATTTCCTCATGAATATTCCCGATTACAAAAATAATCAATATTTTATGGACCACTGTCGTCTGCTTTCAATGCCCATAGGAGGCGGCCATTTCTTCAACTACTCGCGGTGAAATGACGTGGCAGGCGGAGAACACAATAGCATTATCGTAACCCGCTATACGTGCCTTCGCAGTTGTTGCGATTGCAAGATCACGTGACAAAATTCTAGTACGGCCGGATTTCCAAACGACGTAGCAGCCGCCGCTTTGTGTATAATGTCAATGGACTCTTTACTTCCTGGCATGACACCCGAAACTAAATGAAGATATTTATTCATAAATATCAACTCTATAACACTGTCATTGCCTAACATATATCGAGAACAATATACATTTTCAGATAATTCAAGGAATACGATCGTTTGTTTAAAATTCAAGGATACAACTCGATTTTGATTGACAAAAATGACTCTCCTTTCTTCCTGCCGCGCCGTACATTGCACTCAAACATATGCAATTGGGCCCAATGGTTTCGTGTTTCGTATAACTGCAGAACGAAATCAAGAACCCGATCAACTACTTAGTATTCATTTCTGACAAACTTGATATGATTTCCCCTTAGTATGGAATATCTAAAATACATTTCAATGCTTTTCTATACAAAGACAATTCTTACCCTTCATTTGAGACTGTGTTTGTTGCAGTTTCCCGAGCGAAACATAGCTAGCACGGCCCGGGTGCGGCCCGGGTACAGTACGCACAATGCAGACAGTGCTTGAACTGCATGCAGCTTGATTGCATGCAATGCAGTGCGCCGCCAGCCGTGTGATTATAAGTGGCATTCGAGTTTCGAAATATGTTAATTAAAATTCAGTTTGTTGCATTATAATGTGACAGAAATTATCGAATTTGTTGGAAATGTTAGACAGATGTTGCTCTCTTTGCATAATTAGCACTGAAAGTGTCATGAAATTAATATTCTTGAATAAATATCTTCATTTAGTTTCGGGTGTCATGCCAGGAAGTAAAGGGTCCATTGACATTATACACAAAGCGGCGGCTGCTACGTCGTTTGGAAATCCGGCCGTACTAGAATTTTGTCACGTGATCTTGCAATCGCAACAACTGCGAAGGCACGTATTGTGTTCTCCGCCTGACACGTCATTTCACCGCGATAAGTTGAAGAAATGGCCGCCTCCTGTTGGCATTGAAAGCAGACGACAGTGGGCCATAAAATATTGATTATTTTCATTATTGGGAATATTCATGAGGAAATAAGTGACTCGAAATGACAATAGTTATGCTCTCATCACATCCAGTAAGTCAAAAGGCTAGGAGTTCCTTCCCCTTTAATTATTTATCACAGTGAACTTTGAAATGTCACCAGCTGGATCTATATTCTGTGGTTTATGGAATGTTTTTTTCTGAACTCGAAGATGCCTGCAAAAGAAGGACACTGTCTTTAAAAACAAAACGTTGTCTAAACTTGTGAGTTATCATTCAAATTTAATAAGTTTTACATTATTCCATAGAGATATTATCAAAACAATTTTAAAGTCACGGTGGTATATTTTGAAGAAAAAAAAATGGATAGGCTTTTTAATTCAAATGATCGAATAACTGTTGGGCCCACATTCATTACCAAAACAAAAACAAAGCATTCTTGAAGCGACCTCTAAACGTAAAATGTACTATCCCTGTAACTGTCAAAGACATTTCTTTGTTCATTCAGCTTCCGGTAACGATGTGGGTGCATCGTTAGTAGGGAATACGGATGACATCACTCTAGACCAATATACATTTAGGACACCCCCACAACCCACAACCACTCGGATCTTATACAACCGATGTCAATAAAAAACCGTGAATCAGCTACTGATAACAATCTTGATTAACAACAGTTAAAAATAATGTCACTTCTTTCAGCTGTCAACAGGGACAAAGTTCACGGAACAACCAGCTTAGCATACTCGTAGTAGTTGGATCATTTGTGCTATATTTATAATCAATAAATGCTTGTTCTGTTCGGTTTATATCCAGTCAATAGGTTAACTAGTTACACACCCGAGTGGTCAACTAAAAACAGCTAGTGTAGAGGAAGGCTTGGTTTGCAACGAAGTGATCACTTTTTACTCACGAAAACAAACTAATAAGCAAAATAGTCCAATCCATTATCAGCAATCAGAGATGTACATAGCTAAAGCCAAAGGGGGAGGGGGTGTGCGCTGCAGGACGTGAAATACATAAGGTATGTGCAAAACAACAAATAGAAATGCATAGAGTGTGTCACCCCCCCCCCCCCCCCCCCTCCGAAAAAATACAACCAATCGGCAAACCCATGTGATGTCACTGACATCCACAACCACATTGGCGTTTTGAATTAATTGGCTACCGATAAGCATCTCGATGAGGCATCGGTCAGGTATTAAACATCGAATTAAACGGTGACCGTACGTAATTAAAATGTCACTACACTAATACCTTATGTCAAAGAAAACAACGACAATGCAAAGAGAATATGCGATGCAATTCGTGTCTGTAGCGATTGTGTATGTGTAATATGTAAATGTTGTTGATTGTCATTTGTTGTGTCTTTACATTTAAACATTTAAGTTCAGAACCACTTAAAAAGTAAGTAGTCAACCAAGTCAAAAGGTCAACAAGTAACAAAATCAGGCTGATTTAGCCACCAAAATGTATAAAATAGCCCCCCCCCCCCAAAAAAAAAAAAAAGAAAAGAAAGAAAAAACACGAAATATATTTCAAATAAAGATAATGGACCCTAACAATTAATTATAGAATATAACGTAAAACAAATTTCAAAGTGATTTTTCCTTTAAAGGGATCTAGTAACTTTGTTGAGATGTGCAAAAACTGATGAATGGTTGATGCAATGTATACTGTTGTTATCTCATATGTCCTCAGGGTATTGTGTGAAAATTTCAGGTCAAATGGACAATGTATGGCCAAGTAATGAGCGAAAATGCAAAGTGATATTGGGTGATATTCACCAACTCACTGCATTCACTTTGTACAGGGATGAAAATCTCGCCCGGAGATTTTCTTATCTAAATACTTCAATCATACATATCTTTGTAATGAAAGGGAAATTTGAAAAACCGAAAGCTGTCCCATGATTTTATTGTTAATACGAATACAACAAGGTATAAAGGAACCGCTAGAATTACAATTTTATTTTGAGGATTTGGACAATGTTACTAAGTCCCTTTAAGTGAACAAGCTTGAACATTTTTCTCAGAAAATACAAAAATACATTTTTCACGTGAAGTTCAAACAGCTATGGATCCCCATAGTTTCCTTTATTTTGTTATTTCATGCCTTTCAAGATTCTGAAATCCCCATAGACTATTCACATAGCCAACCATGTTTCTGTAAATGGGTTACAAGCGAAGTAATTTTCTTATGCTTTTTACTGATTGAAATAATATGAAATTTAAACATAAAGGAAACTGACTAGAAATATTTTAAATAAATGAAAATAAGCAAGACTCGAGCAATAAAAAGGGGTTCATGGGAACGACCCCCATTCAAGGGTCTGTGTGGCTCGATGGTTGAGCACCTGAGTAGCAATCTAGAGGTCTCGTGTTCGATTCCCGGTAAGATTTTTTTTTCTTTCTTTGCTCATTCATTTGAAATCATATGAAACACAATGAACAACAACATGCAGCTGAAACCCCGCACAAATAATTATGAGTTCATTTCAATCTTGGTTTGGATTTACATGAAAAGCACATACATGCAATTATGTAAAACTGGTAAAAATAGCTAGTATTAGCATAGACTTAGTAAGTCTATGGTATTAGTAACACCATAACAACAGCTGTATTAATATGTATAGTCATCTCAATTTTCAAAAGACTCAAAAATCAATTCCTGCTGGTTTTTCACTCCACTCATTCACTACCGAGGAAATCTTCGACTCAATTTAGGCTGAGAGCCTCTTCAGAGGATTAGGATTAACCGTAGGATTAGGATTAACTTGAGCATTTCGTAATTCCTCAGTTATTAACTAATTTGCATTAAATATATATTTTCATTTTTTGATGACCCACGATTAAATTAGTGTGATGTACAATGCATGACAGACGTTTGCGATCTTAATGCACCGAAGTGTCGTTTTCTTTGAATTCCCAAACTGAGTTTTATTTTTCAAGGTATTTTCAGTGATGTCCAAAAACACAGATTGTCACTTGTATTTGAGTGTTTGATTTTGTTTATTTGTTTTATTATTTCGGGGTGGCCCGCCAAATTACGGCACAATTTATAGCAGTCCAGTGCTTAGTTTAAGCCCAGTTCACTCATTATGAAACACAATGTTCTTCATATTTAACATTATTCAGATGCGGACATATTTTGAAATTGTTACACATGAACAAAGGCAAACTGCAGCTGGCCAATACACCACCAAATCGAGTCATCTTCATTTGATTAAAAAAGACACCTAATCAACTCCTGCTGGTTTTTCCTCTTTTCATTCACTATCCCCGAGGAAATCTTCTCTTCGACTCAATTTAGGGCTGAGAGCCTCTTTAAAGGATTAAGATTAACTTGAGGATTTCTTTAATTCCCCAATTCAATTGAGCTGGCAAGTTTTATCGCAACTTGATTGAATAGCGCTTTATTGACTGCCTGTGTGTTCTTTGTGCGTTGTGTCGCTGTGTGGTCCATACAGTGAACAGTCTACTGTAATGTATCATTTGCAGTGACTAATCGACAACTTTTCTTGCCATTTTCATGTATAACCTGAAGTAATACAATAATGTATTTTCTCCTTGCCATAATGTTACGTCAAATGTTAGCACTTATTACATTATTACACCATAATTTGTCACACTTATTTGTGTTTTATCTTTTAAATTTCTTTGTAAAGATATATTTTATATTCAATCAAGGTGCTGCACTTGTTACATGTACAATCTGATGACTGATTTCTCGCTTGGAGGATTTTCTTGAATGATTTGAATTTGTTCTGTGAAAAACTAAATCAATTACTAATATCTATCACATAAACTAAACAAATTGTGGCATTAATATCTGCTATTCAGTACTTGTAACTTCATCTAAATTTTTAGTTATATTTCCCCTCCCAATCATGCAGTGTCCACCCCCAAATCCACTGCGAATGGATCAGTCCATAGTGAGTTAGCAAAAGAAGAGACACCCATTGGTTTATAACTCATGCATATTCATCAGTAAAGTTGACACTGCGCTTTCATTGGTCATTGCGCTCCCCATACAGCTGCATGCACTTGCATACAGGTGATTCCTACTCAGTTCAATGTGCTGTGCTAATGTACTGTACAGTGCATGAATGCGTGGTATTGTGTGCACATACCGTACTGTACAAAACCACTTGAGTAATTCGGGAATCGAATGCGTGCATATGCACCGAAATTGCATTGCAAACATATTGGTAGCTGCATTTTGGAAAATAGCACGATAGAGCGAGGAACTATAATTCTGCGATCTGCAAGTTGTGGATTTTAATTTTGGATGCCTTTCCTATAGCAGCACGTGCGCTACATTGATTTATCCTTGGGATTTTAATATTGGAGTGAATTAAATTTTGACTTGGACGTAAATAGTGGAATTTATATTTTCTCTCATATTTGCCTAAAGACTGGATAATAAACCAATTTATGGGGAATACAGCAGGTGGAAGGTGGAATAGATTTACACAGCCGATACGAGAGGTATGTATGCCAAGATATTTGCTGTTCAATTTCTGCACAAATATGGTTTTGGAGTTGGACCGACCTTGAGTATTTGTAGTATTGTACAGTTGAAGCAAAGAAAGAATTCATTTTGAAAGAAACATCAATTATTTGCTAAGAGAGTCAAAAAGACACACAGATGAGAAATTGTTAAATTAAACAATGTACATTGATTATTACTTCTGTTACTTTTATTATAATTGTTAATATTAATGTTCTTCATAATCATACAATATGCGAGGTAATTCTAACCCCAAATATGCCAATCATGTCTTAGCGGCCACCTGTCTACATGAAAGTTAGCAATCAACCTGTCTATTACAATGTAGAGGCCTCCGCAACTGTGATCCCTGCGTTTCAACACCTGTCTGTAGAGGCCACCCTTCTACAGCGTCCACTGTTATTGTTTACCTTATGCATGGTCACTATACACAGGTTGGACTGTACTGTTATGTAACCTGTCTATAGAGGTCACCTGCCTACAGTAGACATGTTCCTTGTCTCCATTACATGTGGTCACTATGTATACACAGGTTTGACTGTAACTAATTATTTTCCTCTTTTAGAACATGAGTTTTTCTTACATGTAGGTATGCCATTAGTTCAGTGACATAACCAATTGAATTGGGTTCAGAATCAATGCTGATGTTCCTAATTTTCTAGGGGTAACTGTGTAGTATTAGTAAAGGATTGAGATACAATTATTCTCTACTGGGGTATTTATATCCACCCCTCCCCTTATACAGTAAGCCCCTTGATGTGCAGGAGTGCCCCCCCCCTTCCCTCCCCCATGTAAACCTTTAGCTATGCATAGGACTTTAGGTGAGTTTTACCTGAAATATCTAGCCCTATTTTGGTTGGGGTGGGGTGTCCTACTCAAGCTTGCTACTTATTGTGACATTTTCGGCACTTTGGGAACCTTCGATCGGGCCGCGTTTGTTGACAAAATCAATAGTACACCTGTACGTTTGGGACCTACATAATGTATCCCAATTCACACAATTCGCTATGGAGTATGTCATTTATGTGTATTAATATTTTTCCCTATAGATACAATTATGCTCTCACACTGACCAAAGTACTACTACTACTACTTACTACTAGTACTTTTAAATTTTTTTGCTTCATTTTTTTCTTCTTCTCTCTCTCTTTTTTTCCTTTCTCTCGTTTGCTAATTTATGAACACGTTCATTCATCTGTCTTTCTTTCTTACTTTCTGTCTTTCTTCCTTTCTCTCTCTCTTTTTTTCTACTCAAGATTAGGCTACTTTTCCCTTTTCTCTCAAGATTCCTTTCTCTTTTTTAATATTTCCTGTCTCTTTTATTTATTTATTCCCACTTTTCCAGTGTATATCTTTCATCTAACATTAGCAGACGATGCAATGCAATGCATTGTACAAATATATACAGTCAAACCTGTCTTAGCAGACACCTGTGTATAGCAGCCAACCTGCCTAGTATAGTAGCCACCGAAATTGATCCCCAAGTAGAGAGAAAAATGATTATAATGGAACCTGTCTATAGCAGCCAACCTGTTTATAGTGGCCACTCTTCTTGCTTCCTTTTGATACATTAGGTTGAAACTAATTAAACACATGATTGACTGTATTTATTTCTAGTTGCACATATCATGCCAAAGAACAAGTATAATTACAAGCAACTCAAACACAGGTTGCTTGTTGTACAGTACCTGTATACTCATACTCAGTCAACCATGTATAATTTTCAATGTCTCCATAATTCTCTCTTTTCTTTTGAGTTTTGGGTCACAAAGTTTACCAGAAAATGCAAGGTAGCATTTTTCACACGCGCTCAGCCATATTGTCCAGCGAATTCTCTGTGGTTTAAAGGTCTGTCAGTGCTTAACAATGGACTTCAGTAGATCTACAAACAAACTCCCTTTTTTTTTGCAAATATGTACACCAAGTGCAAAAACTCATCAGGGAGAAAAGAAATTTACATATTAATACTTAGAAGTTTTATGCTGGGAAATGTTTGACTGGATAGTGTATAAGTATACAAGGTGTGCAAACGATTGAATCAAAAGTTGACGGAAAAAAGTTTGTGAACAAGTTTACAACTGGGAATTATTTTGTTATGAAGTGTCAAGTGTACTACTGTATTATGTACACTAGGAGGTCAAATAAATGCAAAGAATTTGGGGGAAAAGAAATTTGGTACGCTGAATGTAGAACTTAGTAAAATTGTATGCAGGGGAAATGTTTTACTATGTGTACACACCAGGGAGAAAATGAATGCAGAGTTGTTTAAAGATATTGTTGGATATTGGTAAACTGAGAAAATGAATGCAGATATGTTTAAAGATATTGTTGGATGTTATGAGTGCACAATATTTTTGAAAGATTTGCCATTCCTATTTTAGGGCAGGCTATTATTAACATGCAACAAAAAGAGAAAACACATCAATCTGGGAAAATTGAGAACAAAAACTCAAGTTTTCCTTTAAAGTTGGGAAATGTTTTACTTAAGAAGTTTGTGCAAGGGATCCAGTGAATGGAGAAAATGGACTCGAAGGAATAACCATTTGACTTTGGTGGTGAGAATTTCCCAACTTATTTTTTTTCTTCTTCCCTAATAGGCTAATTGGTTGCATGAATTTCTTCTCCAATTTTGCTGAAATGGTAGTTGTGAGTAGTGAATTCTTTTCCCTTTCTTTTCTCTAAACGTTGTAATAACTTGGGGGAGGGGGGGGGGGGGTCAAACATTATTTAAAGGGAGGGGATTTGGAAGAGGGATTATCATTTGGTTAGTTCTGTACTTCATACCCCGTGTTCACACACAAAATTTTCAGCCCTTAATCATGACTAAAGAATCAGCAGCTGACTATAGAATCAGCTTCTCATTAAAAATTCCTGTGTCTGAACGCTTACTAACGAAACGACGTATCGCTAGTGATGACTAGCGATACGCTGGTTTTATCGTCGTTTCGTACAAGAGCTGACTATAGAATCACGCTTATTCCGTGTGTGAACAACCGTAACTCGCTAATCATGACTAAGTGGGCGTGGCTTAATGCGAACGTTCGCTCGCACAGCTGCAGCGAGACAGCGCAGACAGAAAAAAATGACAACACTGCGCAGTAGCAAACTGCGCACTTATACGATGTTCGGGGGGTTCGGCACCACCTGGAAAACAGATGTTGTTCGATATATGCTCTGTGCGTGTGAACATATACCAGGTTTGATTTAATCATCACTAGCGAAACGTTGTATCGCTAGTCATGATTCTATAGAGATGATTAAGGGATGAAATTTTTTGTGTGTGAACACGGGGATAGTTGTCAGGTTTTTTGAGTGAAGTGGGATTTAAAGGATTGGAAGCTGGTCTTTTATTTGGGGACTAATCTTCTCTTTTGTCTCATTTGTTGAGACATGATGAAAAGATGATATTTCGAGGGCTAGAAATGAGAAACCGCTTGTAACTGCCTGTAAGTGAAAAGTTCTGTAAATTGTGTGGGTTTGACTTTGAACTGTACATGTAGCTAATGACGATGTACTGCTTCCTAGGCCACGGCCTACATGTATCTTGTCTTTAAAAGAAGGACTACATTTTGTTGCGATCTAGACCAAATGTTTGCTCTTTAATTGGACCAGGATTTAAACCATTTTGTTATGAAACTTGAAACTTGAAATGTGTACAAAGTGGTATACATACAATTAAAATGCTATGTCTGTGTTGAATTAGTGCTACATGAACACGATGTAAGTAATATACAAAGAAGACACAACTAATAAAACAAGGACAATTAGACCAAATGTCTGCATTTTGTCTGGACTTGCTTGATTTACAGTGTCAAAACATTTTAGTGCTTACTTTTTGTTTACTTGTTTGTTTATCGGAAGGAAGCTACATGTATTACTATTAGTGTTGTCCCTTGCACAAATCAAATACACGCATTTTACAGCTAGAGCACTAATGTACTGTACAATTCATATCTATCTTGAGTCTTAGTGCTAAATGATGGACAAAGAAAGACCAACTACTTTGTTGAAAAAGTCAACAAAAAATCCTAGATCTATGCGTTTAAATTTAACAAAAACTGGGATTTAGGTATGATGAGAACTGGCTGGTACTTGTTACATACCTACACAATGGGGAACAAACCAGCAACATTGATTGGTGTATTGATTAACTATTATTAGGCTGGGGGGTTATTAGCAATTGTGCCTTAACCCATCCCATTTTATAGGACAATGTGATTTTGGTCTACATTATGTACAGTACATGAGTCTCTTTTATTAGACTACACTACTACAGCCAGAGTATCTTCAAGTTCAGTACCAGTCCTAAATGGGTTATACATGTCTCACTAGTTGTTGAACAAAACAATCCTGATTTAATATTGGGTTAGGGGTGATAATTTGTACCAGTTTGAATGTTATCGCTTTTCCAATAATCAAGTGTAGTTTGTTGTGTGTAATTTGTGTTTTAAGGTCACTGACTTATGTGGGATAAATCTGAATAATTTGCTTTTAGAGTTTGGAGTCGATCTCCTACTGGTCGTAATGAAATCGCTGTCTTTGAAGTCATTTGTACATTGTACCAAACTTAGAGACTGTTGAATCTATGCATAACACATTGTGCAGGGCACTAGCACTAGCACTAGCACTAGCACTAGCACTAGCACTAGCACTAGCACTAGCACTTGCCTAATAGCCCAGGGCAAGTCAAAATTGGTGTCGGGCAAGTAAAATATCATAAATTTATGCCTCTAGGTAGTCTGGTTGCCTGAGCCGGCAACTGAATTATTGTTAACTACATGAGAGAATAGTGTAATTCCTTAGGTTTAAAAATCTCCTCTAGAAATAATCGGACAAGTAAACTTTCTGTTCGGGCAAGTCAAATATGAAATGTTGTCCGAATGGGGTCACTTGGGAAAAAATGTTGGTGGTGGAGGCTTGCACAAGCATTGTGCATCTCACATTTCACAGAAAAGGGTTTATTCAGGATTTGTTTGTTGGGGATATTGTACAGTACATGAATGTGCTGTAAATTGTAATAGACTTAGCATTTTATACAGGAATTACTTTAAAAGTTTAAGGATGGGACTATAAATTAAACTAAACTTAAGATTAATGGACAGGAAATTTGCGATGTTTATTTTTCAACTTTGAGCTGTTATCAATTAAAAGCACCCCTGTGTTAATCTAGCCCAGGCAGACAACTTTTTCAAATTTATTACGACAGTCATTTACCAAAAAAAAAAAAAATCTTGCTGTTTCCTATCTTATCATATCTACCCAGACTTTTTATGCAGGAAGTCTTTAATAATTGGATGCAAACTCACAGAAAGGAATCTAACAAATGTATGTATTTACCGTATTTGCCGGTGTATAAACCGCACCCGTGTATTAACCGCACCCGTGTATTAACCGCACCCCCCTTTTTTTGAATTTTTTTTTGAAAAAAGGTGCGGTTAATACGCTATTAACCGCACCCGTGTATTTACCGCACCCTCATTTTTGAAAACAAAATTTTTTTTGGAAAAAAGGTGCGGTTAATACACCAGCAAATACGGTAGTCCTTTATTATTTTGTCTAAATGCAATTGATTATTATAGCCTTACCCTAGTCAGACCAGTGAAAAAAAAAATACATGGGGCTCAAGGCAAATTTGCCCCTGAAATGCCAAAAAGAGCCCCCCCCCCCCCCCCCATAGACAAGAGTTTAATGCAAAATAAGTTTTAGAGTGTTATTTTCATGCAGGCAAACTTGAATAGTAGACCCACCAAAATAAACATTAATTTTCCCCCTGATTTGTCTAAATCCAATTGATAATTTGTATTTGGCCTGTGAACTGTGACAGTGTGACTACACTGTATTTGACAATTGGTTCACTTGCAAATGGCATGCTTTTTAACCCGTTCCCTTCGAGATTCAGAAATCCCCATCTAGACTTTGTACAAATTATCCCACCCGGTTCCTGTAAGCAATGGATCAAAATATATCCATGCTCCTGTAAGCTGTAAATTTATAGCAAACAAACAAAGTCATTCTATAGATGATGAACTTATGTCACCTTGGCTTTTGCAAATGAAAAAAGGAAACTCATATTTTCTGGTTGATCAAATTTTAATGCAATACTTTTATTTTCATTAATGCCTCATAATTGTTATACTGCCACCCTCAATGTAATTCCTCGATGTTGGTAGTAACGGCTAAAACAAAAACGCGAAATTTGTGCGCAATAGTGAAACTAATTTTCGTGTAATCGGCGCTACTGAATGATTCATTATCGAAGCGGAACGCTTCAAAACGCGTGTTAATTGACTGGCGACCCTGAAATTCATTGTTAGATAATTGTCGCGATAGGTCATGATTGCTTTGGCATCAATGGAAATGATCGCCCAATCTAAGCTTGCATTTGGTGAACAATTATGACAATAAATGGCCGTAATAATTTAATTTTTGTACCACTCCTCCCATTTTTATGAACTTCAATTATATCTGTCATTGCTGCGCATACAATGCATTTACATAGATCTATAGATTCAAAACTTGATAATATCTCTAACAATAAAATGCCCCGGTGGGTATATATTTTAAAGATTTTATGATAAATTTTTTATAAAGAACTAGTACTGTAAAGAAGCCCAGGAAAAACAAATTATGGTGTATTTTACAAACACAGTACTTCTAGGCCAATAATAGCCAAATGCTTCATACAAAATGTCTGAACTCTGAAATGCTATTTACATGTTTTGCTCCAAGTGGCTTTCTTTGTTGTGTAAATGTTATTGTTTTGCCTATTGAAATACAGTATGAAGGACTCTAAACTTATACCAATGAATGCTTGTAGGCAAAATGTGCATTTACCAGATATTTTAGGCTATTTTAAAATACCAAAGTTGTTTGTGTACAATGTATGTAGGCTCCTATTGCAGTGTTGTACATTGCAATGTTATGTTTTACATTCAGACTTACATGACATTGTTTTGGGAACATTCAAATACCAATGCTTGTATAGTTGATTGTACATTTCATTGGAAAGCTAACATTCAAATACCAATGCTTGTTTTGTACATTTCATTATAAAGTTGACATTCAAATACCAATGCTAGTCAATTGTACATTGCATTGTAAAGTTAACATTTAAATACCAATGCCTGTATAAAAGTATGTATGTATTCTGCCTTGTTTACCCATTTAAGACCCCGTTTACAGTGCAGGGCCGGGCCAAGACGCGTCTCGGCCCTGCTTAAATTGCGGTACTCGCCCCCCCAATTTTGGTGCGTTTACATGGGCGGTCTCGGCCCTCGCGGCCCGGCCGCCCTTTCAATATCTTGTCGTAGTGGCGCTCTGCATGTAAACAAACCATTATTTTGGAGGCACGCCGGGGTCACAGAACAAAGGCGCGTTATTTGCAATGAATTGTTTTCCCAATTTGGTACCGCATTTGGCCCTGCGTGCGTTTACAGTGAGAAAAAGCGGGGCCGAGACTACAGTACCTCCAGAGCGGGGCCAAATGCGCGGCCACTTTTGGCCCCGCATTTGGCCTTTTGAGCGTTTACAGTGAAAAAAAGGCCGGGCCGAGACGCGTCTCGGCCCGGCCTTTTTTTCACTGTAAACGGGGTCAAAGACTGCTTGATTTTTGTATCTAGCACACATTCTCCAGACCATAAGCCCTAGCGGGAATAAATTGAATGAGACTATTTGCATACAAGTACATGTATAGGAATTGATGTTGCTTCATGATACTGTGCATTTGTACATTGTACTTACACTCAAATATGCTTCTAAGCAATGCATGTTTTTAACATATCTTTACACAGAAAAAAAATGTCTAGAGATGGGTGGAACGGTTTGAGACAGATATTCATGCATGCCAACATTTGGAGTATGGAGATTGTGATTTTTTTCCTTTGCATTTATAAGAGCCTGAAAAAGATTGAAAACATAATTCTGATTTGCCGTTCTTACATTTTCTATGTTCGGTGTGACTGCCATGATATAAATAAGAAAGAACATGTAATGTGCTTTAGCCTAGGGGCGTGACATTATGCAAAGGCGAAATGCTCCTTTTTTCTTATAATTCATGTCCGCGGGTATAACATTTCATAATTCAATTTGTCATTTTACCCCCTCCGGTTTAATTCTGGCGTGAAGAATAAAATCATTCTGCCAAATCGAAGTTGACTCGTGCGACACATTCATAACTGCATGCCTGGAGGCAGTTTTGATTTCTGATGTGAGACCGTTTTTTGGGACCATTTTAGACTTTGCGTCTCTATCGAAGCTAACTGCATCCCCTCGAATTTTGAAAATAATCGTCTCCTTCAATGATTAGATTTCACAAGTTTGTAAACGGTTTTGATTTTTTGAACTTTCATATCACTGCATGTGCCTCCTGAATTTGAAGTGCATCTCCTTAAATTGTGAAAATCATTGTCTCGTGTGATGATTTGATTTCACAAGTTTGTATTAAAACGGTTTTGATTTTTTACCTTTCATGTCACTGCGTGCCCCCCTGAATGTGAAATTCATATTTTCTTCTAAAGGAAATCAAGAAAAGTTTCCTTACGGTTTTCATATTAAATTGCCTCCAAACTTTCAAACTGGTATTAAATTCAATTAATATTTAAAGCAGCATCACTGAAACATCTTTTCAAGTTAAAGAAGATTGCAATTCATAGAAGATTATTTAAAATCAAAGAATGCATTACTTAAGTGCAGGATTAATTGGATGCTACTTGTAAGGTTTATTTTTTTTTAGATTGTTCTTGTTTAATACATAGAATGATTGATTATCAGAAAGAGAAATCAGTCTTCAAAAGTGTGTTTACATTATAAGTCATGTAAATATCTTTGAAATGTTATGGCACAAACCCTTGATGCAGAAGTGTGACCAAATCTGGAATTTCTCTCACCTACATACTGTACATGTAACCTACATGCAGTTTTGAAATATGACAAACTACAGGGAGTTTAAATAATTTCACTTGAGATCATTTTAAAAGCATTTTACATGACATACAATCAAATGAGATTGAATAAATCGGTGTCAATCATATGCCAAGCTCTTTGAAACAGATATAATTTTTCATGAAAATGAAACTGAAATGAAGTACCGTAAACCGGGGTGACTTTGGCACCCGGGGTGACTTTTGCCACTTTTTTAGAAGGATGTATTTTCATCAGGTCTCACTCTTCAGAACTAATTTTTTATTCTAAACATTATCCTATAGGACTACATTAGAAACAATAAGAAATTTGTTCTAAAAAAGTGATGCTTGATGAAAATACATTCATCTCAAAAAGTGGCCAAAGTCACCCCGGGTGCCAAAGTCACCCCGGTTTACGGTACTAGTAGTTTTACCTTGTGTATTGGACACTGTGATTTAGTGAATATTGTACATGACTGTATGCATAAAGGTCTAAGTGGGTTATGATGAAGAAAGAAAAGCAATCTTCATTTTAAAATAGAGTGTCTAAATATCGTGGGAGATTTATGGTAGAAACCATCGCAGAAACGTGACCGAATCAGGAATTTCTCCCAATTTCTCCCGCCCCAGTGGAGCTGGCCTGTTCAAATTTGACAAGCATTATTCAGTCGATAGTCCTTTTGTATGGGTGAGATATATTATTGAAGACAAACAATCGTGGGGTCCATTGCACAAATTGATACAACCCATTGAATCAAGCGCAAGTCTATGAATACTTGATGCTTATTGGTCTGTATGATATTTGCACTTCATCTACATGTATTGAGCAAGCATACAATGTTTGATGCATCAGGGGTCTTGATTTATGAAGAATAAATGCATTTATTGAGTGATGCTACGAAAGGACAATGTAGATTGTGCAATGAAGTTTATTTGGTGAAGCAATTGCAATTTCTTTTCATAGGACTTGTACAAGTTTATTAGATTTCATTTGAAATGTCATAATTGTTCAGTACATCTTGATGAAATTAAAGTGTGTATTTTAGAGCTTTGTTTGAATTTGAATTGATGCAGAACTCTGAATTTGATGCAGAAACCTCCTTGAATGGATTTGTCTGTGTGGAAGTGTCACATTTTTACAATAAATGCAAATATTTGTTATCATTCACCAAGTTATGATTACAATTCGCCTCAATACATCTGTCATATATGTAGGCAAGTTGCTTTGTGGCTTTTTGTCTTGCATCATTTGGTTTTTTATTCTTTATAACGTTGACCTGTTAAATATATATTTCTATTGGATTGTAACTAACAAGTTGGTCAAGTTACAATTTAAATGAGGTACCGACACAACTGTATTTGTGGAAAATAACTTTTTTTAAAAATATTTGATTATTGATTTTATTTCTCCCCCTGCCTTGCTTTGGCATTTCATTTGTTATAGAAAAACAACTTTTACAATGTGTAAATTGTGTTTAAAATTAGACCTTTGTCAACGAACAAATAAATAAAACACATTCAAATATTATTCTTTGACTTGGTAGTTGTATGTGAATCTAATTTGAAACAAAGACATAGATCTACATTTGTATTTCTGAGTTATAGGCTATCTGGGGTTGATTTATTGCTTATTTTTTTTTACAATTTTGATTATTGATTTTAACTTGGTCACCTGTTTTGCTTTGGTACATGTGTGTACTTTATTTGATTTTATAAGCATTTTCAGAATTACCTAGATTGCGAAGATGAGCTACATGTAATTAATACATTAATTCCCGGTCATGTTTGTATTGTCTATTATTGATTTTAAATCTTACATGTAACACCTGCTTGTGTAATGTATATTGTTATGGATGAATAACAGTTTTTACAATTTTGATCTGTCGTCAACATTAACAAGCAGATAAACAAATGAACTATTATTTGAAATTTTGTTTGTTCTGATAGTTAGTATTTTTTTTGGATCATCAATGCATCATACAAAATTGCAATTAAGCAGTAATTAATGTACATGTACAATACACATACATGTACAGTACATACGTGTACAATGATACAATACAACCATTGTCATGTAGAACTTTGCAAAACCTCTCTGGCAGAAGTACAAACAAATATTAACGATTTCATCTCGTAACAATTTCATAGCAATTCAAATACAAAGACATCATCATTTCATAGTAAGAGATCGATTAATCAACCGTTGACTACAACCAGTCTTTTATTTCTTTTCATACCATTGTTTGAAATAAAAGGAGATTTCGCTTTTTGTGAGCCTTTTAATTTCCATTTGTGATTTCTTTTTGCTTTATATCGTGCTTTGCAGCTGTCCTTTTGCCATTGTAATTCTAAAAGCTGAATTGTACGATGAAGACAGGGATTCTATTCAAACTAGAAAAGTTCTATTGTTCATCGGTTAATGGAGTTCACATTGTGAATACTTTGTGAATATATATCAAACAATATCTTGTCAATTGCTAATGAGTATGTTTCAATTGTTGAATTGACAATTGTTCATATGACTATGTACATAGGCAGGCAGTAGTTCCGTATGAGTGCTTTATAAAAAAAATCAATAGTTCAGAAATAGAGAAAAGAATCAATATCATACGTCATGGGTACATGTTTGCTATATGGAGTTTTTAAAATGTAATTCATATTTGTTGTTTATTTTTTATTTTTTATATTTTTCTGTGTGTTTATTACATTCTCAATGCAACCTCTCTCTTTTTTCATTTGTGAACACAGTGCTCATGGATTTCGCTCATCTTCCAAGCTGAAATTAATAATGCTTCTGGTTTATTAGAGAGAAAATCTTGTTATATTTCCATAAAGACATACATGTAAACATGTATTCAAATGTAGCAAGCTAATTTTTACTTACAAATTTTCTCTCTGTTTTTGTCTTTACAGTGAATGACTCTTCATCTTCATCTTCAAGGTGCATGCACTAACTACAGTACCATCTAGATCTTGAGGAAACGAACGAATTGAGGAGCATAAATTGTAATTGCCATCAAATGACAGAACATATTCTACAGGTTTGAGCAACACTGATAGAGCAGACTTCTATATTTATAAGCCAGTCGCATAAATGTTCCCCGATGGCGGGCTTAGGGACCGTTATCACCGCATTCCAGCGAACAACGATCGATAGTCCAACGTCGAACACGTCATCGAGCTGCGAAATGAGCACAAGCATGAGCCACTCTACACACTCGCGAACGAACTCCTCCGCCTCGCACAGTCACTTTGGCAACCACAGTGGCGTCACGCTGGACTATGATCACGCGTCAAAGCACGGCGGTAGCATCGACACGCTCAACCTGAGCGTGCCGGACGAGTTTGACTTTGCGGAGCGCTACAGTCGCCTGGTCGAGTTGGAAAAGGTTCCATGGAACGATTCCCTCGTCGGGCGGGTGCTCCGCGGAAGCGAGAAAGTTTGCGCGCTCGCCGACCGCGTGCCGCAGTCCCTCGTGCAGCGGCTTTCGTTTCTCCTCCAGCGTCCTTTCGTCAGGGTTGTCCGCGAAACGAAACGCCTGAGCACGCTCTACGCCAAGTGCACAAAGCACGAGATCCACACGGCCATCAAACTGATTATGTCGCCCTCGTTGGCGGATGCTTGCATCACGGCGGCTGTCAAGGCGCTGTCGCTCTACCAGATGAGCGCTGAGCAGACGCGACGGGGGAAAACGTCGCGAGCCGGACTTATCTTTCCCGTTGGGCGATTCGCGAGGTGGCTGATGGAGGCGCGAATCTCGTCACACGTCGAGGATCACGCTGCTCTGTACCTTGCAGCTTCCATGGAAGCGTTGGCGTCAGAACTTTTCTTCCGGGCGTGCGGGCCGTATTTCGAGAAGGGTGACGGAGAGCTCACGCAGGCTGTCTTGGATTTTGGTATTTCTAACGAGGCGGAGCTGTGGGGGATGCTGCAACCGTACGAGCACCTTGTCTGCGGCAGAAATTCATCTGGTAAGCAAAACATTTTAAAAATATATTTTCTTAGAATGAAGTAATGAGGATGAGAATGATGATGATGATGATGATGATGATGATGGTGATGGTGATGGTGATGGTGATGGTGATGGTGATGGTGATGATGATGATGATGATGATGATGATGATGATGATGATGATGATGGTGATGGTTTGCGGTGATTACGGTAATGGTGATGATGGTAAATTGTAATAATAACTGGTAATGGTGAGTGCAAGATGATGATGATGATGAAAATGTTGAAGATGATGATGACGATGATGATGATGATGATGATGATGATGATGATGAAATTGAAGATCTACATGTATGATAACAATGAGAATGTTTAATGCCTAGTCTTCTTAATGCTTGAACAATGTGGGCATCTTGAGATTTTACTATTGCTACATGTACTTCTACACAAAAAAAAATTGCCTTAATAGGAACAATATAATTAATATTAATTTTTCATGCTCTAATTTGCAAATATGCATGACAACCTTTAGAAACAAAAGTTGAACTTTGCCGACTCTTGTACAAGCTGCTATAAATGCGATGATAAATATTGATTATAAAAGTGCAATGCGATATCGCAGTAGCAATAAATATTATCACAAGTGTTGTAACTTAACCCGTTTCCACGAAAAACAAAAAAACGGTGTCAAGCGCAATTGGGGCCCATACAAAAATAATACGTTGTTGTACAACATGCATGAGTAGAAGGCAATGATAATTTGTCGAAATTATCCACAGCACAAAGCACATGTGTCTACAGGTTAATGAATGCATCGGACTACAAAAAAACAGCTGTTAAATTGTATTAAAAAATTAAAATTTATCTGTAACTCTAATTTGAATAATGATAGGTTTTTATTTTACATTTTTATTTTACATTTTTATGGGGGCAAACATGCCTTTGCAGGGCTAATTTTTGTTTACAAATAATAGACACCTAGGCCCACTAGCCCCGGGCTACCAAAATGAGTTTCCGGCCACCTAAATATAATTTGAAATTATGTTAAAGGGATCTAGTAACTTTGTTGACATGTGCAAAAAGTGATGAATGGTTGATGCAATGTATATATTGTTGTTATCTCATATTATGTCCACAGGGTATTGTGTGAAAATTTCAAGTCAAATGGACATTGTATGGCCAAGTAATGAGCGAAAATGCAAAGTGATATTCAGTAACTCACTGCACTCACTTTGTACACAGAAGAAAAACTCGCCCGGAGTTTTTCTATATCTGAATACTTCAATCGTACATATCTTTGTAACAAAAGGGAAATTTGAAAAACCGAAACCTGTCCCATGATTTTATTATTAATACGAATACAACAAGGTATGAGGGAACCGCTAGATCAAAAATTTTATTTTGAGGATTTGGACAATGTTACTAAGTCCCTTTAAATTTTACCTGCCCGACCGGCCCGGCAACCAAATGAACAGGTTTGTTATATGATTTTCTTTGTTTTGTGCCAAATTTGGACAAATTATGTCTCTGTTTTTACTTGCCCGAGACTACAAATTTCCTAACATTTCTAGAATTGCCTCTTCAGTCTTCAGTAGTCAAATAATGCTTTCAACAATAGTTTACAGGTTTGCTGTACTAGACTTTCAATGACCAATACAGCACATGTAATGTATCCGTGGGAAAAACTTCTTTCTTTTAGGGGAAACTTTTGACGCTCTCAGAAAATTAAACACAGGTTGGACTAAAGTCAGATCATTTATAATTCTACCATTGAACACCTGGCTATGAAATGCCCAATTCATTTATTATTCACGGGGCATACCCACGGTATCAAATTGGTTAATACATTTAAGGTAAAAACCACAAACTTGTGGAAATATTGTCTAATTAAAAGGACCTCATGCTGGTCACTGCAGCCTGACCAGTATATGGGTCACCATGTAGGCAAAGAAAACACCGCAATATTTACATTTATACACTCGCCAAAAAAAACTGAGCTTATCTTTTAATACGCTTCATTTGCGATACATTTGCTAGTTGGGTACAATAGACCAGTTTGGATGAAAGGTCCATGTTTGGGGGATATTTCAAAAAATTTCTCAAATGTATTTATTCATGTTTTGTTTGCTTATTAATGCTATTTAAAGCTAAGTTTCAATGTGCAACCACAATTAAATTGGGCTTAAATCTTTAATGGTGCAATTGCAATACCATTCTTGTCCGAGAAAAGTAGGACAAAATAGGTATTTATTTAAACATTTTCTAAAATGTTGTACATATATATCCATACATTACTGGATATTTAGCAATAAAGCTTATTTTTCATTTTATAACAAAAATATATAAGGGTGGCCATGCGGGAAAACATCGCAACATTTTTGGGCACCCTAAAAAAAAAGAGGGATATCCTTTAATATGTTTTGTCTGCTAGGCATTAAATTACCAATTTACCAATCAATGTACGTATGGACCTAAAATGATTTTTTTTCTGGCAAGAAAAATTTCAAGCTAAAGGTCTAGCTTTAGGGTTATTTCAACAACAAACATGTTTTCCCACATACATGTTTATTTTCTTTCATGATGGTACTCATGTGAAGATTAATCTCCGCCCTGGTGAGAAAAATCAATGATCTAGCTACAAGTCAATACATAATTAGAAATGTTGACCCAATTAATAACAAATTTGTAACTAGTATAATTACTTTACAATCACTAGCAAGGAAAATTTCACACAAAAGAGCCATGCTTTGGGGGTTATTTCAACACGTTTTCAGCAATTTCTGGATATTTTCATTCATGCGCTTTTGTGAAGATTAATGTAGCTTTGGAGAGAAAAATCAATGGCTTATACATGTAAATGCTAGCAAGAAAAAGTTCAAACAAAAAAGGCCAGTTTTGGGGTTATGTCAACACGTTTTCGGCAATATCTGCATATTTTCATTCATGCACTCATGAATGTGAAGATTAATAATCTACCCATTGAAAAGAAAAATCAATGTTATCACTACAACTTGAAGTCAATACAAAGGTGAAGAGAAACGGTGACCCAATAAACATATTTGTAACCCTGTACACTCACTAGCAAGTTTTCTATGGTTTATTTTGTATTAATTCAAAATTGTCTTATTAATATGTTTGTTGAACAATTAGAGCAAATATCAACATTTTATCATGCTATTGAAGTTTTAGCCATTATTGAGCCATAAAATAACATTAGAGACGAAAACACATGTAGAAAATTAGACATACAGTATGTATTACATTAGGATCTAGCCTAGGGAACAATAATATGAATTGGGTCATTATTTCACATTTGATATTGATTTTTTAGCAAGAAAAAGCATTGATTTTCTCCATAATTTATAAGCGGAGATTAATCTTCACACATGATGTCCTTCAATCCTGTGAAATTAGAATCACCAATAGAAATCCCATATTAACTCATTGGCTACGGAGCCTGGTGGGTCCAGTGTTGACTCTATGGGGATTGCAAAATCTAGTAGGGAACAGGTTAACACATTGCCTACAGAAACCTGGAGGGTCCCGTATGAACTCTATTAGTGAGGATATTTATCAAATACTTTCACAATCATGAACATCAATGTGAAATCAGAACTATTTGGGTTTAAAAAGGGTGAGCTGCCTCTTTAATAATGGATAATTATTAGGTCAAAAAAGTACGGTAACATTTCATTTTAATTGTGCAGAAGAATTATGGCAGAATTAGACATTTTATTCTCTGCAATTATCTTGCACAATGGAAAATATAATTAGGTCAAAATAGTGCAGTAACATCTCAATTTTGAATGTGCATGATAAATGTGGCATAATGTCATTTATCATTAATGCCTGAATATTTGTACAGAAAGTTGTACTGCACAGTAAAGTTTAAATTTGTATAAAATCTCCTGCGCTTGTTGATGTACAATTCCAATTAGGATACACTGTCAAAGGTAAACAAATATGTTTGTTTCGGATCCAGCAAAATTGTTAGGATACTAAACTGAAGCTTCATTTTAAACCCACTTAGAAATATTTTAGTTGATGTAAGTTATTTGAAAACTGTTCACATATTTGTGTAACGATAGCTGCTGCAGATCTGTAGGTACAAAGTCCCTTGCTCATTTAATTTCATCAACACTCGTTTTTTTTTTTATGACAGTTTTCGTCGAAAATTCAATTATCATAAAACAGCGATTATGTACCTCATAACGGTACACATACAAAAGTGTTACCATTTCAAGTTGGGATAAATATCACACTGTAAGCATTTTCATGATGTTTGCATGGAGATTTTTCAATTTCCATAAAACGGCAGTTGCAGTCATAACAAAAATTGCAATTTACAAACATGTTTTAAGTTCTAGGGATTTGCAATCTGGTACATGTAGTTTTATATTTTTGCATCAAAGAATAATTTGAACTACATTTTGAGGGGCTACTTCTAAAATAATGATCGGAGAAGGGTGGACTTTTTCTCTGGATGTTGAAGACAAGTAATACATGTACTAGCTTTAATATAATAGCAATGCTAGAAATACATTTTTTTTCCATATTTTTTTTTTTTTTCATTGATCGGTCTGGCAAGTAATAAGAGATTTATCAAAACAAGTTGCCCTGAAACGAAGAAAAACATTAACATTTCTGTTAATTTTGGATGCCTGGAGTTGGGCAATTGACATTTTTTTATAGAATAAAAACATTTTAGTGGCCCAAAGCAAAGTATCTTGGATCGAAAAGTGCGCAGAAAGAGTTCCAAGAGACCTTTTATTACCAAGACCAGGAGCAATTTTCACTTTCCTTTTCTTATTTTTTTTCTTCCCATCTGTCTGTATTTTTTGATTCGCAGTATGAGCTGGCTTGGGAATTTTATCCATGGCCCAGATCAAATCCTTACCAGACAACTTTTACTTTGAATGTAAGAGATAATGTAGAGAAAATGTAGAGATTCGTTGGAGATAGAAATGTAAGGAAAGATGACAATCTGCACAGAGGATATCATCCCCCCCTCCCCCCCCCTCCCCCCCCCCCACACCACCGCTGAAAACAATTGTGGGAGGGTGAAATAAGATAGAAGAGAGATAAATCCAGACCATGGAGGAGAACAGAAAGGACGATTTAAAATTTGTCGCAGTACAAATTAAAAAGAAAGAAGAAGAAATACAAATTTCCCAGGATAGAATGTACGCAGGCACTTGTGTCAGATGTTGTGAGATTGTGTGGTCTAACAAGATTTGACGGAAATTGATGGGGCAATTTACTCAAGTTCAAACTCATTTACTTTCCACATGCACCCTAATTCACCTTTTAATTCCCCCAAGTCGAAAGACACCTGTACTGCATGAATGTACAAAAGCTCCATTCTTCCAGTTTTTCTTCCCCTAGAAATCGTCTTGACCCGATACCAATTATGCGACTGGCATTGACAGACGACGACAGTTCATTTTCACTTTTCGTGCCGGTGGCGGCGGGTGATTCCAGTCTATAGCAGGCCCAAAATGGCAAGATGTTATGATTAGAAATTAGGCCACCGTGCCTTGTGGTTGTATTGGTGACATTCATTATGTTGTAGACTAAACATACATGAAATAATTGATCGTAATCTAGCAAAGATTTGAGGCTATTTTTCACCATGTCAATCATGATGTTGTTTATGCATCCTGCTTACAAATTTATCTTATAAAGAAAGAAAAAAACTCCTGAATTGGAAAATTTGTGAAAATTTTGACAGATTATTATTACAAGTTGGATGATACATGTAGAGCACATACATAGTATGCAAGAAATGTTCTTTGTTGTTGGAAAATGGGATTAACTTTTTCAGCATTACATGTCAGTTGAATAGAGTCATGACTCATGAATGTAAACTTGTTTTTCAAAAAAAAAATCCTCTTGTACAATGCACACTTCCTTGTCAAAAACCTGCAATATTCTTGACACATTCCTGTCATTGTAACTTGCACTTGCAACATTCTACAAGCATACATGCGGAAAAAAACAACAAAAAAAACAAAAAAAAAACAATTTTTACATCTTTTTGCATGATCGGAAAGCGCCAGAAATGTACCAAACATGGCATAATTGGATAGATCACATCATGATAATCATTTATTAGACCCTTGAGCAGTGAAAATGATGTAAAAATAAAAAAGAGCCCCTGTGAGCCTCAAAATAGCCCTCGTGAATAATTTCACGAGGGCGTTTTTCTCCCTCAAAATTTTCAAAATCGCCCTTGTGAAAAAAAAGGATTTTTTGGTTGATTCTTATGAATGAAATGTAATAGTTTTAGTTGTCAATTCCACCAACAAAATCAGAAAAATTGTTTTTCAGACATATTATATAATTTGAAAACCCATCACGATGCATGTTGCGCAATCGGTAGTAAAAGGGTAACGCAAGTCATTAATCTGATGTATTAAAAATACCCAGACACAGTGTCAGACGTGTGCAGTTTACACTAGACACTTTGCAGTAAAATCCTACAAACACTTTGTTGTTAAAATAAACACATTTCTTTATACATGTAAATCCAAATGCAAGTAAAGTTCCCACCTCACACCTCTTTATTTAGACTAAATGCCAATTATTGCCCAATTCACACCTGTATGCCAAGGATCTGTTTTTTAGGATTGTTAACGCTCCTTTTAGTCCTTCTATAGTTCTTTTGATGACATAATGCCATAATTACTGAATTCCTTTTTCAAGGGATTTTCAGGATCGTTAACATTATTTTCAGTCCTTAGTTCTTTTTGATGACATCATACAAAATTATTGTTGTACTTCTTTTAAGAAGGATTTGGAGGCCTTTGTTGAGTGTTTTGTTAATCGCTGCTTAGTGCAAGCAAATATAAAAAGAATAGTATTTAGTTTACACTTTAAATGACTAAGCTTTAATGGATATAATTAGTTTTCATACTGTTGAGGACATAATTGGTGCACTTATTTTAAAGGGATTTACAGGCCTTTGTTGAACCCAATTGTTAACTGCTAGTGCTACCCAGCAAAAACAACTACATCATTTATAGGGATATTCTGACAAAATTCAAACATCCATGTACTGTACTGTACATTGAGTCAAAATGACCATATATGCTCTAGAAAATGTTGGCCCTGCTGCAGAAAGAGATACAATCTATTGTAAGTTACAATTAAATGTAAGTCAGACAATTTTGCGCGATTCAACCAATCAGATTAGCGCATTTAGAACACATGATCTCTTTCTGCAACTGGGCCTACATGTAGCACTTCTATGCGGGATTAGAGACATGATAATGTAACATTCCATGACTTGTGTATATTACACAGGTATGAAGAAACACATGTCAATCATTTCTTGAAGAAAATTAAAATGATTGACACATACATGTGACAATTTACAAACACTACAAAAGGCACTTGAAGTTTTTTTTTCTTTAAGCGAAATAGTATGTACAATGCTTAGATACACAACCAAATTGTTGCAATGTACATTGAATGAGATTATGTAACATTCTACATACAAGACTTGCTTTAATACATAGTTATGCACATACATGTACATGTATTAGCAGACACGCATGTCACTCATTTCTCGACGAAAATTAATTTGAATGACACATATTATGTGACTATACAGGCAATTGTCAACACTCAAAAAAGCACTTGAAATCTTTTGCTCAGGGCGACATACATGTACATACAATGTACATATAATATAGGTTGAATGTAGAACGTATGTTGACCGATACATGATTATGTAACATTCCAATTACGTGACTGGACGTTACGAGTGGACGTCGAAAGCAAACATTAATTATGTGTGGCAGATGGAATTGATAACGATTTTGTGTGAAATGACACGGTCACCTTAAAGTCCCTTGGATGAAAGACACATGTGTGGTAAATTATCTGACTATTGAAAGTGATTTTTGTTTTTTATTAAATGACATTATAAATAAAAGAAAAGACAATTTATTTCATGTTTCGCTGGTGTTCTGTGATAGATGAACCACATAAAACTGTAAGTACTTTCATGTACATTTAGTTTTTAATGGAAATTATCACTTTAGAAATTGCAGACATACTATATACAAAGAAACTTAGATAAATATTAATCAAAATAAAAACAAACATCAACAAGTTGATATTTAATAGTAATATTCATTAAAAGGCCCAATTTTCAGCTGAGTTGATGAATTTCCATGCGGTGGTAAAATTGTGCACAACTCCATGTCAAAACTCCCACTTACTAAATCCGTTAACAAACAAATTTGACAGTGACATTTAAAGGAAACAATTGGGAACCTGGTGGGCCCTGTATTAACCCGTTCCCTTTGAGATTAGGAAATTTCCATAGACTTTGTACATAGCCCACCCAGTTCCCGTAAGCAATGGGTTAACTATACGGTAATTGCAAAATCTAGTAGGGAACATTATAAAAGTCAATAAAATTTCTGCTTACAAAGTAAATACGATGTCATTGAACAGGATAAAATGAATGCAACCAGCATTTTAAACGATTTTAAACAGCAAAATAACGAATAACATGTTTATTTTAGTCAAGAAAATGGAACAATGTCAATAAACAAATGGCAACAGTTTGCTACGCTCTAGTAAGTTCTCGTTCGTGGCTGACCAAAAATTGAAATGAGCATCAGCGACAAAATTCATACGATGTCTGGGGTTCATCAAGCCTCCACACCATCTTTTTTCAGTACTGCCTACTGGCCCATTTGGGCAAGTCAAATAATAAATTTGCACATTTTACTTGCCCAAACAGAAAATTTACTTGCCTGCATACTTATAGATTTACACGTTCTCTTGTGGTTGAACCATTATTTAGTTGCCCAATTGGGCAACCAAACTAGACCACTTGTGAAATTTTACTTGCCCAACATCAATGTGTACTTGTCCCGGGCAAGCGGGCAAGTGCTAGTGTCGAGCCCTGGGTTCATGCACCTTATCAGTATTAAAAAAAACAATCAGAAGTAGAAATTATGCCTTAGATCTACAAGTATGCAAAAAGAATGGGCAAGCTAGCACGTATAATTGTACCCGCTTTCATCGTTTACAGAATTGTAACTTTAAAACCCGGGGGTAGAGTCTACAGGTTTCCAAACATGATGCAAAGTTATAAATTTCCAATTTTTGAGGACAACACGATCAATTAATAGATGTAATTTCCTTTTTTAAATGAAAGAAATACTTGTAATACGTTAATAGTGGGTTATGCTCTCTTTGGTACTCCATTCAAATCAGTTTATTTCATGAAAATGAAGCTATGATTTTGCAATTTCTATCGATGGTAACAACAAACATTTTAAGTATTTCCCTTTTCAATAAAAACTAGTTAAACATGCACTTTGGGTGAAAGGGGGAATACTCGTAGTTTCCTTTTTTCAATACAGACTAGTTAATTGTGGGTTACGGTATCTGGTGCCCTATTCATATTGCTCAGTCAATGCAGACACGTGTCTAAGTTCGAGCATACCGCGTTCAATACTCTGTGCGTCGTCGAGTCATACGAACCAATTTAATAGACACAATGCAAACAAAGACGAGCAACAAAATGGAACAAATCCGCATTTTTATTGTACGATTGTGCCGAAGGGCATGTTTTGTATCCTCCCGATTTATAACGGGACTTTAATTACTCATTCGCTTGTAATGTACATGTAACTGTCAAATTTGCTTTGTTTATGGATTTAAAACTGTACATGCATTTTTTGCACAATAAAACTACCCCCATAAAGAAATTCCTTGGAGCTGCTATTCAATCTCTATGGTTTTGAAGGATCATTATGTCAGGTGAAATTATTCTCATATACTAAATTCTTGGGCAGGTACAATTGTTATGGGGCTTGTATTATTTATTCCGAGTAATTTTACTGTCAAACTTGAACGATTGTTTATGGACTGAATACTGCGATGCATTCCTGCACACTACAACCCACCAAAAAGAGGTACATGTATCGTTATTAACTATCTGTCAAAAATCAATGAATGTTTAATATTCGTTTAGAATGCCTAATGTCTTGTGGTACTGTATGTATGTTCCATGTACCGTTTAGTATTTTACAGAATGAGCGCTTTGGACTCTGTTAAAGGAGCTTCAAATATGAAGAGATGAAATTTCCCTAAATCTTTCTGATTGTTGAATTTCAATGTTGGTAGCACTGAGGGTATGGATACTTACAAAGGAAAGATGGATGCAATTTTCATATCACAATCATGCAGCACCGCAAGAAAAATTATAATAAAAATGAATTAATTTAATTATGAGGAATCATAGCTGCACAACGCAGAGTCAGACAGACTGTCCCTAGAATCTTATGGTAAACACAAACACAATAGTAACAAATTGGGCTGAACAAAAAAAAAGTAAACATAGTAAAATAATTGTTGTTTTTCATATTATATATTTCAAGGACAAATGGAGGTTTGGGGGTATAAATGGTATGAGTGGCTTCCTGCGTGTACATGTGGTTAACCAGCAATTAGAACTGTTTATTTTTAAATATTTGTTTTGATAACTCTACAAGTGGTTTTGTTTAATTTTCCCACAACACAAAGTATACTGACCACCTGCCTTCGGGCAAATTCAGCATTTTGTAAAAAAAAAAAAAAAAAAAAAAAAAAGGGGTAAAAATATGTCATAACCTGATATGACAATTTGATATACTTGTCGGTAATTCATGTTTTGAAGAAATGGGCATTTTAAGTTCATACAATGTGTGTAAAAGACCTATGATTGTAAAAAAAAATAAAAATCATATCTTTGCCAATTATTGACCAATTACATGTAGAACAAAGCATCAAATGAAAGCTTGTGATGAGGCCTTTCTAATGGTATGAACATCTACATTTTTATTTTCACCAACAAGTGCGGGTTTTGCTATAGTATAGCCGGTCACAAATGGATTTCACGTTAAAAATTTAATCGGCTACAGGAACTATGTGGACCATAGATTCTAACTCTATGGGATTGCACAATATATATGTAGCAAGGGGACAGGTTAAAAAGTAAAGCAACCTTTATCTATAGGATTATTAGGTCAAACATGCTCTAACAATTACCTATACCAAATTGTAACCTATTCAGGACTGGTCCAGAAAATATTTTGGGCTGGGTCTACGGAGAATACATGTTATACTGGCTCCACACTTACCTTTTACCTTTTATGTCAGTGGCCCGGTCGGGCCAGTGAAATAATTTCTTTCCTTTTCTGGTGGCCCCCCCAAAAAAATTAACTGGCCTGTAAATGTTATTTCATGAGTAAGCTTTTTACTATTCAAAATATCATTCTTTCCTAATATCAAACCTATGATTACAGATGAAGCATGACATAAAAGAAAATAAGATTTTTTCAGTTTGTCAATGTCGGGTTGCAAATCTGCTTGCCTGATAGGGCCACCAAAATTTGACTTTTGTACATTTTTGCTGGCCCGAAGTGCAATTTCACTGGCCCCGGGCCATTGGGCGAGTGTTGAGCCCTGTTATAATAGCCATCTCAATCAGTCCTGAATGGGTTATACTGTACATGTATACTCTCTAGGATGAAACTGAACCTGTCTATAATGAACACCTGTAGGGTGTTTCACGAAACACTGACATCAATTTTAGAATCATTTTTTTTAGTAATTACATGTAAGAAGATGCTAAAAATAAATTTTCGTGTTTAGTGAAACACCCCCCTGATCATATCTATAGACTACTTTTCTGTATCATTTGGACTGGAGTATGGGTGATCGTTATATACGAGGTTGACCAGTAGCATATATCATACACTCCTATCCCTATATATTGACTTTTAAAACATGTATTTTAATGGGAAACCACAATATATCAACCACATAACCCACAATCCTCGCAGAGCCGGGTACGTGTAGTCAGCATCGATCAGCATGTTCAAAATCAGAATTGTGTTTTTGATTGAACGTGACTTACAAATGCGAGACGACGAGACCAATTTTGCCCTTTATTGAAACCGACAACAATGCGAGACATTCCAGTCGATTAGCTGCGCTGAATGCAAGGCGGCTCGCTCCGTTTTATATTGCGAGGAAGTTTAAGTTTCTGCGACGACTGTGGAAAGAAAAATTAATATCATTGACAATCGCTCGACTTTTTTAATGGAGAGGTTTCATAGTCGGTGGTTTTGAATGCAATTTGTTCTCATTGTAGAGAGAGATATATTTATAATTACATGTACTGTACATTTAAATGATCTGCTAAATAGAACCACTTTGTCCCTTTTCCTCCAAATTGCATTTTTACAGGAATAAAATGGACAATCTTTGGTTTCCAAATCTGATTGCTTTGGTTTGGTTTCTAATCTGAACCATCATTAGTTCTCTGAATCAGATCTGATTACAACCTGACTTATCAGATCGTTTGATTACATGTTAATTTAGGACTGACAAATGTGTGGATTGTTTGCTTAATAATGGTTAACTGTCAATAATCAGAGCAAAGCGATACAAATCTTGAAGTAAGCTGATTTTTATCACCCGTTATTCACACATCAATCTTCCCATAACTCTGGCCGTGATTAATGGATTTTGGGGTACTAAATAAATGTAGTTTTCTGACTGCTAATATCTCTGGGAATGTAGAACATAAAATGAACCAATTTAGTAATGACACATTTGTTATGCACAAAATTATATTAAAATATGTATGAATATAAACATGTAAAATCATACATCTTCAGACTTTACTTGCCCGAACTGAAAATCAACTTGCCCGCTATACTTCTTGGTGAGAAAATTAAATTGTTCTCCTCTAGTTGACCAATACTTTGCTTGCCCGATCGAGCAAACAAACAAAACCATTTATGAAATTTTACTTGCCCTACGTCAATTGTTACTTGCCCCCCCGTCAATTGTTACTTGCCCCCCCCCGTCAATTGTTACTTGCCCCACGTCAATCGTTACTTGCCCCGGGCAAGTGCTAGTGTGGAGCCCTGCTTATAATACTAGCAAGCTCTGCAAAGTACTTTAGTAATAAACATGTTCATTAAAATGAAACGGGTGACGAAAGATTAGGTCGGGAAGTGGATATTACAAATTTAATATGATTATTTGATTAGGAAATGGATGTTTACAGGTAGGAAATTATGGAGGGAATTTTTTGATGAACAAAATATGAAATTAGTTTTAAAAATTTGACAAGAGAGTGGATCGATAAAGAGTAATGCTTGAGTGCTTACGAAAGTAAGTTTATGAACATATTAAATTAATATTTAATTGGGAAGGATTCTTTTCTGAATTATTAAATCATTTTTGTTGAGGTTTATGAAAATATTTACGGATGTTAATTTGATCAGGGAAATGATGTTCCTATAAAACTTAAGTGATCTTTTGATTTAATATTTAGTAATAAGGTTCATGTAAATAACGTCTGTAGTTTTGATCACGAAAAGGAAGTTCATAATTAAAATGAACATCTATTTTTAATTAGGAAAAGAAATACGTATTAATGGTGACACAAATGTTGATTAGAAGAGGGCACCCCATGTACTACACAAATTAGGAGTTCATTTTAATGACAAGTGAAGTTTTAATCACAAAAAGGAAGTCTGTATTAAAATGAGCAGGTTTTTTAAATTAGGAAAAGGAGTTCATATTGAATGATGACATACGTTTTTTTTTAACCAGAAGAAGAAGGTACATGTACATGTAGGCATGAAAGGATATTTTAATTAGAAAATGCGGTTCATATTTAAGAAGAAGAAAAAATGATGAATTTGCCTTTTCTCATCTTGATTGAATCTGGGGCTATATTAATTTAGGGTAAAGCTGGTATACAGATCCTTGTAATATGAAATGAGACAGAGCTCTATTTAAAAATAGCTACATGTAGGTAAGTTAGACGTTCATAATAATCATGAGCATTGCCGCTGAGAAGTATGATGAAGATGAAAATTAAATGGGTTTTGAAGGTACAAATATAGGCTGAAGTCAAGGCTGTAAGGTGTAATATTTTTGACACGAGATGAATAATTAAGATGAACATTTATCATTGTATCATCAGGGATTTTAATTAAAACTTTAAATGAAGTTAGAGGTGTAGTTTTGTATTCATGAAATTACAAATTAGGATGGACATCAAATACATGTAAACTCACACACACTTATTTCCATAATAAAAATCATGCTAGATGATTTGCAGATTTTTATTTTTTCTTATTCTTGATTGTCTCTAAAAATTAATGTGAATATTTGAATCTGAGGAGATTTGTCTGTTATACTCCCCATAGTACTCCATATGAGTACGTGTATGCCAATGACAGGCCAGGGAACTAGGCCAGGGACTAAAAAGACTAAAAAGGGAGAGATTATTATAATATTTAATATCAACAAAAACTTGTCAACAAAGGAGTGGCCAACATTATGTATGAAATCTTTTCTATACAACTCCCAAGTTTGACACATAAAAAAGAAATAAAAAAGAAAGAAGACTTACATGCTGTTTTGATGAATAAGTCCAGATTGATAATAAAACAAACTATAAGAAGGGAAATAAAAGTAACTTGTAGCACATATGATATAAATGTAGATGTACAACTTGAAAATCTGAACAAATTCTTCAGACGGCTCCGAAGTACTAAAATAAGGAACGCTTTTTAAAATGGGAAATAAAGCGATTCGGCATCTATGCACGCTGTTAACATGAATGGGTCATATTAATAAAAAAAACTATTACATTGGTACATGTATGCATGAATATAAATGTAAACATCAAAAGTGTCTTCAAAATCATATAAAATGTCTTCAGACTTCTCAGAAGTACAAAAATAAGGATCTTTATTAAACAAAAAATAGAAACTAGAAGTTGATTCTGTCTGTCTTGAATAGTAACTCTGTCTCTACACATGCTGTTCCGATGAATAGGGTCAGATGAATTAAAAACAAAACGTGTAAGAACTAAGAAGTGAAATATATTCCAAGTAGTACATAAAATCATATTCATAAAATGTTTTCAGACGTCACCAAAGTACTACAATAAGGATCTAAACAAAAATAAAAAATAGAAACTCGGTGATTTCGTCTGTCTTTCTTAACTCTGTCTCTATGCATGCTGTTAGGATGAATGGGGCTAGGAATTGCGCAGGTGAGAAGCTAAATATTGACTCAGATTTCTGGTGGCGATTGCTCGCAAAGTCGCCAAATACTTACTTGCCGTGTCTGGGTCTGCGGGTCCACGGTCTACATTTGTGATTCAAACTAATAACCCTTTAAGTAGACGATTGCCCTTTTCACATTGTAGAGTCTATGTTTGAACCATTTTTTATAATGCTGTGAAAAGTCATGAGCAGGCATGATTTTTTAATCAATTCTTTGCTATAAACTAGTATTAAAGTTGATAGCACTTGCCAGCTTGCCCGGGTCAAGTAAAAATTTATGTCCGACTTGTAAGTAAAATGTCATAAACCTGATTTTAAAGTCAACATAGCTTTATGATTTGCTGGAACAGACTAAATCTATAATGTGAAATGACCCGGTATTTCCGACTCCTAGCATTTGATTTCAGCAAACCGTTTGTTAGCTGATTATAAATGACCGAAATATATGAATGCCTTTTATATTTGTTACCGGCTTGATTGCCAGTTAACGGAAGGTAAATATTTGGTCGCGAACACTTGTGTGTACACTGTCACTGCTGGTGTCGTGGGCGAGTCTCGGAAACGATCATTTGATCACCCAGTAAGATTAATCGCATCTGGCTATTTAAATCCTTTAATTACCACAAACAAGTACAAATAGAATGAGATGGCTGTAATATAACATTTTGTATACTGTAAAGAGTAAAGCCCGGCGCAGACAGAGCCGACTCGACCCGATCCGACTGGTTTCAATCAGGCTAGAGTTGGGCCCGGTCGGTCGGAGCAGATTTATCGTGTTGAATCGGCCCCAACTGGCATCCGACTGTCTCTCGACTGGCAAAATGTGTGTCGCGAGGCACTGAAAACTGTGCCGATCGGAAGGACAACCAGTCGAGTCGGCTCTGTCTGCGCCGGGCATAATGGTATATAAAGAGGGTTAATTAAAAGTCAGACAAGTTACAAGGAGTTGCACAATGGTATTAATTCCACTGGTTAGACAGAGTGTCAAGTTTGGGTGAAACATTGCATTGGAATGTGGAGTGTGGTGTTGCTTTCATGTATTACAATTGCTTGCTCAAACTCAAGAGTGTGCGTTCCAAATTCCAGATAATAAATCAATGTATTGGAAATATATCTTGATCTCTCATCTAAAACAAATAAACAACTAAAACATTGCTTTGGAATGTGAAGTGTGGTGTTGAGTTCATATGTAAATTGCTGCACTCAAACTCAAGTGCATTCTTCTGTAGTTTAATCAGCTACTAAATCAATGTATTAAACATTTTCTTGTTGTCTCTCATCCAAAACAATTAAACAACTAAAACATTGCTTTGGAATGTGAAGTGTGGTGTTGAGTACATGTAAATAGCTTGTTCACACCCAAGTGCTTTCCAGCTGCTAAATCAATGTATTGGACATATCTTTTGATCTGTCATCTAAAACAATTAAACAACTAAAACATTGCTTTGGAATGTGAAGTGTGGTGTAGAGTTCATGTAAATTGCTGCACTCAAACTCAAACTTGAGTGCATTCTTTTGTAGAACCTGCTACTAAATGAATCAATGTATTGGAAATATCTTTTGTTGGTTTGGTTTGAAACAACTAGAGCATTGCAATAAAGTAGAATGTTAAAGGGAAAGTTGAGTTTTGGTAGAGAGGGCGCTAGTCTACTTAATTGGTTTGTGAGGTAATGAAAAACTGAGTGTAAAATTTGAAAGAGCATATTATTTAAACAATAAAATCATCTTTGTTTGATCAAAATCGGTTCAGAAACGGCTGAAATATCCATAAATATAACAATTTGTAATAAACCCGGGGCCCCGGGTTTATTAGAGAATTTTGAACCTGCCGTTAAAAATTCAAAAAAATGCTTCCTCTTTTCAAAAAAGTTACAAAATAGGTATTTAAATAGTTGTTGGTTATTTCTCTATCTAATCACTATTTCAACGAGGCATCACATGCACAATATTGTATTCAAAATGGTTGAAACCGATGAGTGTTTAGAGAGCGCCCTCTTACGTTTTAACGGCTCTTTTTGAATGATAACATGATCTTTACTACGTCATTTGTAATTTTGTGTTCCTTTCTAGTTATAACTATTAGTTTGTAATGTAATGATGCAGGTTTTGGTTACTAAAATTCAGTTTCACTAAAACTGTACTCTCCTTACCAGAACTCAACTATCCCTTTAAGCACAGTGCTGATTTCATGTACATTGCTTGATCAAGTGCTTCTGTCAAATATGTAGGAAAACCTTTTTTTTTTTTTGGGGGGGGGGGGGGGGGGGGGAGGCTACTAGACTATCCCCAATCCATTTACTTCTTGGAACTGCCAGAAAATTTGAGATTGCAGGGAATTATACTCTGTCAATCTTGCCTCACCAAAGGCAAGGTTTTTTTTTTTTTACTGGATAGATGACCTGACGAAAGATGACTTACTTTAAACGCTCTGGACTGTCCAAACCAAAGGAACTTTTGAAGTAACGGAAGTACTCCAGGCTTTAATCCCATTTGCAAATAGTTGTTGCTGATTGAAGGGTCTATATTTGTGGATTATCGGTAATATGCTTACGGTATGGTGGGAGCGCATCGGCAATAAGGCATTTTTTAGCAAACATTTATCCTGAAAAAGATATCTGCATTTTATCTCTGTGATAAGATTTGGCATGAGTGAAACGTTGGTGGTCTGAACTCTGAAGCAATTAGTTTTGGTGGCCATGTATGATCGATCAATCAATCGATACGGTCAGTGCAGTGCTGTATCGCATATATACATGTACATGTAAATAGGGACTTTTTGATTTGCACATCAACTGGTACGCGCATTACATCATGATTGAGCCCCGCCCTTGTACACCCATTGTTCGGTCTCTCATGTCAGTCGAGTACGAACGTGGAATCGACAGATTGGCGTTCGTACTCGACTGGGCGGGTGACTGAACATTGGTTGAATGTGTGGGCGGGGCTTAATCATGATGTACCAGTCCACTAGTTGACGTGCAAATTGAAAAGTCCCTAATAACTCAATATACTAAACATTATTTGTCACATGAACATGCAATAGACAACAAATGTTGCGGATATTGACATGCAAGTTGATTGAATAAATTCAAAACTAGAATGATTTCCAGATTGGGCAAATTGTCCATGATGCAGTGTATTAGACCTAATTGTTAAAATACATATTTCATTAGGAATTAAACAGTGAAATACATACAGCGCATGAGATATAACACGAGAACGATACATGTAATTTGGTGCCTGTATAGTGTAATTAAAAATGTGTAATGAAATTGGGGTGCCCAATTTTCAGTTTAAATAGAACTATTAGCGCATTATTGTGTCTGCAAATAAGCCCATAGTTGACCCATTTAGGTAATTAATATTCAAGGATTTGACAGCGCATCATTTGAATGCTTTTACCCATTTTTGCGAGTGTGGAGAGATACAGAAAATAATTCTCATAGTTTGCTTTGTTAATGGAAATGTAGGTTGACATTGATTGCCTTCTTCTTGTATCATTGAAGAAACTACATGATGTATGTAAAGTCCAAATATTTCATTTATTTCTGATATTCTCTTGGTGTTTTAAGTACATATTGTAAAAAGGCCTCTATGGTTTGACTGATTTGGAGGACACAATTTTCATAGTGCAATATCAAAGATATATTGCTATGATAAAGCCTTAAACATGTAGTATAACTATGATATATTTCTTTAATATATTGCTATGATAAAGCAGAGCAATATGAGTCTATAAGATATGTCATTATTATACTGCTATGATATGGTACATAAGTCACAAGCTAATGAAAAGGAGCTTGCATATCCCCCACTTCATTACACAAAGTAACTCCTCCCAAATTTCAATTCAATCATATCTAGTCCATTCATAATCATCCGGCTCCCCGTTGCGAGTTCTTCCCGGGATGTTTTCTTAACGCTGACTGTCTGTTTCGCGACTTAATTCCGGGCGACGGGTTCATAACACCATCTTTTTGCAAAATTAGCTGTATGCAAAGTAAACGTCAATCCGCATATTAGCCGTGCCTCAGTCCCTCCATTGTATCCTTGTATTCTTCTTTCTCCGCTTTGCAATCAACATTAGAGAAGAAGTGTGTTTATCTCCTCCTTTTCAGCTCATAGTCAACATTTTGAAACGTGTCTTCAGGCCACATTCCCTAGCGGAAAGACAGTAATTCACAGTGTGAACACACTGGTTCAGTGTGGACAGACTGTGAAATACAGTGTGAACATACTGTGATTCACAGTGTGCACACACTATGGTTCAGTATGGACAGACTGTGAAACACAGTGTGAACATACTGTGATTCACATATGAGTCACACTGGATCACACAGTGTGAACACACTGCGTTAACGGCTGCATTTTGCAAGAAAACAGCCCTGTAATGCAACCGTTGATATGTTTTACTACCATTCAAGCATCATTGAATTATAACTGTTAGCTTGTAATGACAACTTGCACGTTTTAGTGACTAAAATTCTGTTTGACCCAAACACTATCCCTTTAACTGGTCTGCCTTGACATTGTCAATTTGAACAACGAAATCTGATATGAAAATGTGACAATATGTTGCCAATTTAGGAAAATACGCTTATTATCTGCAAAATATGAGAAGGTAAACGCACCGCCTCACTCCCTCTATTTTTGTTTTCTTGCCTTTTATATGTTCGGTCTTTGCTTTTGTTAGAAGCATGCTGCAGCAACAACAACAATGAGAACACAATAAAAGAATAGCTAGATGCTGCTTCTTTCTTAATGGCAAAAAAATATGTGTGTGTATGGATGGGCAGAATAGAGATCATAAAGATAAGAGCGTCAAAATATTGTCAGTAAGATCCTTGTGACTGAATTTTGACCTTCGTAAAAGCTGAAAATAACATACAAGCTCGTAATGAATATATATTTTTTAAAAACTTTTCTATATCTAAAGAGAATAGCTATTCATATTTTGTTCGTACTTTTTTTCTCAGCTGCTTTATTTTGACAGTTTGAACCATCATAAAAATACATATACATCAATAGTACAGTATGCTTGTAATAATCTTTGTAGATATATGACTTTTCAATGCAAGAAATTTAAATTAACAATCTTTTTCATATAAACTCCAGAGATGGGATCACCTTTAATTATCAAAAGGAAATTATTTCTTTGTTCAGTAGTACCTTCGAATGTTGAAATCAGTTACATTATTATTATAACAAATTAAAAAGAAATTCAAAATCATATTTCTATAATTACCATACATGTATTACAAAAATGTCATCAAAAAGATATTGCAAGAAAAGGTGTATAGTGCAAGGATATGTGCTCGTGGTTTTACAAAGACATCCTACAGGGCTTGCAGTGTGCAGTGTGTATATTGTAGACCAGGATGATGATAATAGTGATGAAAGTGCCCCGAGCATGAAAGATGGAATATGCGCTAAATTAAAGTACAAGTAGCCACTCTTTCCTCATCTATCTTCTTGAACTTTAAGTTAACCCGTTCATGACTGATTGATTTTGCTATAACTTGTATTCGTGTTCACACACAAACATTTTCATCCCTTAATCATTACTAATGAAACGACGTTTCGTTAGTGATGATTACATCAAACCTGCTCTACGTTCACACACACAGAACGTTGATCGCACAACAGCTGGTTTCCAGGTGGCGACGAACCCCCACGAACATCGTATAAGTGCGCAGTTTGCTACTGCGCAGTGTGTTGAGAGGTCAGGTCTCCCTGTGCGCGCGAACCGCGAACGTTCACGTTAAGCCACGCCCAGTTAGTAATGATTAGCGAGTTACGGTTGTTCACACACGGAATTTACATGATTCTATAGTCAGCTCTCGTACGAAACGACGATAAAACCTGCGTTTCGTTAGTCATCACTAGCGATACAACGTTTCGTTAGTAAGCGTTCAGACACAGGAATTTTTAATGAGAAGCTGATTCTATAGTCGGCTGCTGATTCTTTAGTCATGATTAAGGGCTGAAAATTTTGTGTGTGAACACGGGGATAGACCCAAGCCCAAGCTGGAGTTGGTCTTGGGTTTGGTGTCGGCCAACTTGCCCGAGGGTTATAGAGCTAGAACTATAATTACAGTCCCACCTATTGCTTTTGATGCGGTCCTTTCCATTTTCGTGATTGGAAACCCAAATTAATTGGAAATGAAAATATGACGCGAGACCGTGTGTGATGAAGGCTTGATGATTGAAGTTGTATAGTGAAACAATAATTAGTATTCAGTATTTTCTTGGATTAAAACTTGAGGCATGCTTTCCCCCTCAAAGATAATAATTAGTAATGATGGTTCTAGCTTGGCTTGCAATATATACTTGTGTAACAGATTGTGCATTGAGAATTGTGTATTTGTTCAAATATCATATTAATAAACAATAACAAAATAATAAAAACAATTTTTTACAAATGATGCAAGTACAAAATTAACTACTAATGCAATAATCAAAAGAAAGTAATACAAATTTGCGATGATACAAAGTACAAATGCAATAAAACAAAACTTAAATGCAAATTTATGTTTTCCTAGTAGTGAATATGAGAGAACATGCTGTAAAGAGCAAATTACCTTCACAACTTGCTCAATGATATGAGAACATATATTTACACCCCTTTTTTCAAAACTCTTATTTATTTTCAATTATACTCCAATTAAAGGTCAGAATAAGGGCTATGATTGAAAGATAATGATGATAATTATAGTATTATTATACTTTTGTTGTATGTACATTACTATTTACTTTGTGAGATATATCCATCTGGCCTTTGCATCTTTGTGTCAATTACCCAGTGATTACTAACAATTATATTCTTTGGTGTATAGTATACATTTTTGTGATTTTATATTCCTAAAGGACAATTGTACTGATTATATTCCTGATAAATGGACAATTTTGTTAATGATATTCCTTAAATATATATTTTGTGTCATTGACCCCAATTGTACAATGTACATGTGCTGAGTATAACTCACTTTCATTTTGCGTGTGTGTGCTTTATTCTTTGAATACAAGAGGTCAAGGTGACCCCCCACCCCCCCCCCCCCTCTCCCCCTCTCCCCCTCTCCCCCCTACACACATATACACAAACATTCACACAAGCATCAGCAGCTGTTCCGTTTTATCTCCCCTGGTGTTACTTATGTATGTTCTTATGGCATTATTTGTCTCCATTTATATGATACTGACCTTTAATTAAAGAGCAGTTAATTGAAAATCAATAAAGTGAAACAATGAAACAACACAGAAAGCAATGGGTGGGACTGTAGAGTAATTTGAATGTCCTCTGGAACTAATCTAGAACTGATTGAGAGTCCTTTAAATAACGAGCTCTTGATAGTACATGTATAAATGATGGTGGCAACTCGCAAGACACTTTACAAATTTGAATTGCCTAGAGTAGAATGAGTGAAAAGGTTTGTCTATAGATGGTAACATATCTCGGAAAAGGATATCAAAACATCGGACCCCCTGCACGAATCGGGTGTAAACATGGTGAATAGCTATTTGTAAATTACACCCTATCCTCCTGATGAAGTTTCACCTCTCTTAATGGTCTTGTCACATATCACTGGTAGCGTAAACGAATGCCCGACTGACAGATGAACATTTGCAGGAAAAAGTTGTCATTGCACAAAGATTTTGGCCAACGGTCAAAACAATGGACATCCCCTGACAAGGAACCCATTTGCCAAACAAGAAACGGGCAATATGAAAGGAGACGAACAGATTGAAAGTTTTGCTCTCCGTCAGGCGTCCGTTAAAGCTTTCCGGTGATGTGTGACAATGGCTTACCTGACCTTTGCTTACTTGTGTAATTTTGTTACAGAACTTGTTATAAAAATAGTTATTTTGGTGCTGTATATATATATATTGTACCTGCTCCAAAGTCAAAACATCACATGTTTAAATAGTACATGTTTGTTTCTTTCTTCTCCTTTTGTTATTCCTCTCTCCATTTTGCCTTTCTCTCTCTCCTCCATCATCTCTTTCACTCTTCCTTTTATCCACTTTTGTCTTCTTTCGTCTCAATCCCTCTCCCCTTCTTTCTTTCCCCCTTTCATTTTCTTGTCTCTTTCTTTTAATCCTTGTTTTTTCTTTGAACCTTTCTCTCCTTCACCCTTTCTGTCCTACGTTCTCTCTTTCTTTATTCACTTTTTCCATCTGTATCATGGACGCTCCCTCCCTCCTAAGCCCCTACACTCCCTCCTTCCCTCCCCCACTCCCCCCTTCCCTACACTCCCTCCTTCCTCCCCCTTCCCTCCTTCCCTCCCCCACTCCCCCCTTCCCTACACTCCCTCCTTCCTCCCCCTTCCCTCCCTCCCTCCTTCCTCCCCCTTCCCTACACTCCCTCCTTCCTCCCCCTTCCCTACACTCCCTCCTTCCTCCCCCTTCCCTCCCTCCTTCCTCCCCCTTCCCTACACTCCCCTCTTCCCTACACTCCCTCCTTCCCTCCTTCCCTCCTACACTCCCCCTCCTTGACTCTCTATTTGTCTTTTAGCTTCTCTTTCATTTAATCCCCTTCCTTTGATTCCCTTTTCTCTGTTTTTCCTTTCGTCAACACTTTCTTCTCCCCCCCCCCCCCCCCCCCCCCCCCAACTGAGAGATGATGAGACTGGATTAAAATAAGCCCCACATTAATAATGAGTCATTAATAAGTGATTTTTTTGAAGAAAAAAAACAACATGTTATTGATGCATCATCTGCTGGTTTTGATGGAATCGCCATTTAATAAGAATAACATAAACTGATATTAGTAAAAAATAAGCAGGGTACCATCATCCATGTTTATGGCATCTGCATAGTTTTGAGGTCATTTTAACAATCTCCCACGGAGAGATAACCAAGGGAGATGACGAGACTGGATTGAAATAAACCCCACATTAATGAGTCATCAATTAGTGATTTTTTTGAAGAAAACAAAAACATGTTATTGATGCATCATCTGCTGGTTCCAATGGAATTGCCATTTAATAAGAATAAAATAAACTTAGATTAGTAAAAATAAACAGGGTACCATCATCCATGTTTATGGTATCTGCATATTTTTGAGGTCATTAATTTTAAAAAAAGTAAATGAATATAGACAAAACATTAAAATATAAAGCCATACATGTACATTAGTGAGTGAAATCTTGTTGGTAATGTATCATTTGCTATTTTACAGGCTTACATACATGTACATGTAGTATCATTGACCAAAATAAGGGTACCATGTAATATGATGTTTGCATAATCTGCACTAGGACAGACAAGAACATAGAAACCCCTGAAATAATGATTAGAATCTCTTTATCAAGAATTGCATCATCATTGTAAGTTTTAACATACATGTTTTAATCAAACATTTTGAGGTCACATTTTGGGGTAAATAATGAAGATACAAAACATTGTAATAAGCCCTACATTGATTCATGAGTGAAATCTCTTTATCAACGCTTCATTTGCTGAATTTAACAGGCTCATCAATGTAAAGAATTTGTCGGTGATCACCAAATATCTCATCGTGATCCAGGAATTACGGGGTAATTAATTGCTCGTTTGGGAGTTTATTAATAGACATTTTCCCATCTTTGTCTGTGGGTCTGGTTTGATTTCATGCTGCTAAGTTGTAAGATTACGGAGATTTTGTGATTTGCTATTAAAGTATCTTTTCCTTTTGTTCATAATTTCTTGGTTATGGTATTCTTTAAGTCTGCTATGTGTATTTATATTATTGGTATGATTATAATTTACAAGATAATATATCTTAGGATTTAAATGTCTTATCACCAATGTTTTCACAAAAACTGCAATAAACTTTGGATGAGGTTTGGCATAAAAGATTTTTGTCATAAATGTCTTTGTTTAAAATCTAGTTGCCCGATTAATTGGGCCACTAAAACTTTACTTGCATGAAATTTTACTTGCCCCGGGCAAGTGCTAGTGTCATGCTCTGGCTTACTGTCCATTGACAAATTAGTGTCAAAAATATACTATTGTCAAGTCTTTGAGTGTGCAAAATTGCATTATTTCTTTTGACAGATGCGAGAATGTGAGATGTTTCTTAATTTCGAAGCCTACTGGGAAATGAATACATGAATGTGAAATCGTGACACTTGACCCAAAAGATGAAATTGAGTTCATTTGCATTTCTTTTTGTGAACGTTTATGTCGCATCATGATTACTAAGAAAAGGACAAAGGAAGAAACTAAGAAAGCAGAAGAATTTGAATTGTATTGCGGCAAATGTGTTAAATAGTAAAATGCAATCATGACGGGTAAATCAGGAGATAAAATTGAGTTTATTTGCAATTGCTTTTTGGTGAATGTTCATGCCAAGCTTAGTAAGAACTTGAGCAAAGGGAGGGGAAAAAGTAGAAGAATTGGAATTGTATTGTGGCAAAATGTTTTGAAAATATCTGCACACTCTGAAAGGATGATAAGGATTGTATGGGGGTATATATGGGAAATGAATGTGTTTAGTAATTAATGTAGAATCGTGACATTTTATTGGGAGATGAAATTGAGTTAATTTGCATTTCTTTATTTTGGGTGAAAATTTATAAAAACAAGGTATGAAATAGATGGAGAAAACTGGAATAAGTGGAATGTTTTTAATTGCATTCATCTATGAACAGTAACACATTTTTCTCAAATGCACTGTATCTAAAAGATTACTGGGAGCAATGCTGGTGAATAGGAAACGAATGTGTTTATGAATCTAAAATCATTACGACCTAGAAGATGAAATTGGGTGCATACGCATTCTTCTTTTTGATAACATTCATGCAAAGCTTATAGATAGATCAAATTTATCAAAAAAAAGGAATGGACAAATCTGAATAATTAAAAATTAATTTTGGCTATCGCCTCCGGCAAAGTCTTCTCCAATTTCAAACGTGTGCCCCGCAAAGATATCGAAGCACCAATTCTCATGGATTTCTCAAGACAAGAGCGTCAAAAATATATATATGGTAACACTAATTCTGGTGGATTTCTCGCAATGATGCACTTCTACTTATGAATTTTTATTACAAGCTCCGAAAAATATATGGAAGCACCTATTCTCCTGGATGTATCACATGCCTGGCAAAAATAATGAAGCGCTAATTCTCGTGGATTTCTCCCAAGCCGGGGTAGAGATATCGAAGCGCTAATTCCCGTGGATGGGACGTGTGCATGCAAGCTGGGTAAGACGAACCCGAGCCGTAAATCCTTCGAAAGGGCGATGATTTTTTTAGAAGGGATTACCGCGTCTCCAGTTCGGGGATTAGGAACACGATCGGTTTGCCGGAGCCTCGAGGAGCTTGCGACTCGATCGTGCTCGTGAAAAGGAGAAAAGAAAATCGGTATTGTAACTAACATTTGGGTGCGTTAGTCCGACTCATGCTCGTGAAAAAGAGAAGAAAACAAAATCGGAAATAAAACTAAGATTTGGGTGCGTAAGTCGACTCGTGCATGTGAAAAGGAGAAAAGAAAATCGGTAATGTAACTAAGATTTGGGTGCGTAAGTCGAGGATTCATCTCCGAGTGCCAATTTGCATCAACGAGATTGGAAAAAATGCAACTCCCTCTTTATTCATGGGATGACTTCTGTTGCGTATTTCTTTTTTCCCCCCCTTAGTTAGTTTTTACTGAGGATCTCTCAGATTTTCTTTGTAACATCAAGAGAGAAAATTCATCAGGCAAATTCCTCTTTGTCAACTTGTGTTTTAGGCCCCTCTCACTTTTCTTCCTTAAAGGGAACCACCACCCACAAAAACGATTTGTTGATGTTGAAGTGATTAGGGGTAACTTGGTGAAGTTTTCGGCAGCACCTTGTTAAATTTGTCTGAAAAGAATTCTGTTTGCAAGATGTATTATAGGAGGAGATACAATGCAGATGGGGAAAAGGGTATTCTCTCGCACAAATATTTGTTCTGAGAGAAACTGAGAGAAAGTAGATAGCCATTCAAATCATCTCTCATCTCTGATTAGGGTAACTTTTCAAGATGTTTACACGAATGAGTGGCTAGTTCCACGCAATTTTCAATTTCACAGTTAAATCTTCATTATTTTGCATTTTTGAGGGAGAGCGAGAGAGAAAGGGCTGTTATTGATCTGTGAATCTGTGAAAAGGGATTTTCCCCCAGCAAGTTAATTTTCCCTGCAAGTTTGCCACGAAGGGTAGGGATTTAAAGATGGTAATGAAGTTTGATCTGTATTTGAATATTTGATGGTGCAACCTGAAACCATTTGCTTTTTGTCTAGTACTATTATTTTGATGGTGATTGAGTTTGACGTATCTATGAATTTTGTATGATTATGTAACCCGACACCGTCATTGGCTTTTGTCAAAATGTATTTTGACTGGGATGTTTTATCACTAGATGAATATTTGATGTTTAATCAGACACTGCATGTATTTTGGGTGGGGTCTTTTAGACAAATGTTAAGTTGGGGATTATGTTTTATCAGTTAGATAAAAACATGCGGTGTCTGATTAAACATCTAATATTCATCTATGAATATTCGATGTTTAATCAGACACCGCATGTTTTTGTCTAAATGAAATTTGATTACCCCCCCCCCCCCCCCACCATCTAGTCTAGTATTGGGAAACAACTACAAAGATTATTCATATCTCTTCTTTTGAATCTTCTTCCAACTTAGGAATATTGAATCCTTATTTTTCCCCAAGCATTCTTTGTACATTAATTCTTTAAATTGGTATCTTTTTAATAGATGGAGCCAAAATTATTATTATTACACTTTTAATATTCTTACTAAATGTTATTGATTGAAAAACTAATTTCAGTGAGAGTTTACTCAATCGATAAATGGTGGCCTCAAAACTTGGGCACATCTTTAATATGTATATTCAGACCACATACTGCAATTTTTGAGAAATGATTTAGGTCTGGAGGTCAAACTTTTTCAGAATTCCAGTTGGGTCATCTTGAATTCTGAATTCTGAATACTATTACTACCAAGAAAAGAAAAAAAATCGCTCTTGAGGCCAAACATTTGCCAGTAAGGGTCCCCTTAGAGTAATTGATTCCACTGCAATATTTTCATTTTAAAGGTAAAATTAAATTTGTTGAAGTTCAAAGAAGGGATGGTTTTGTTCTTGAGTCCAAACGTTTCAGGGTTTGGGTCACCTCTAAGGACAAATTCAATCCCCTCTAGCCATTAATCAGGAACCTGTTTACAGTCAGGTCACATGTTGATGGGGTTAGAACTAGAAGAGCTTGTGTCAAACTTGTGGGTTAACAAGGTTTCTTTTTGGAGTTGGGAGATTTTAGGGTGTATAATTGTGAGGGGCATTTTCTCTCCTACCACCTAAACCAATCGTAACTTCCATACAAAATGTGCCCTGAATTCATCAAGGAAAATGAAGGAGCAAATGTTTCTAGGGTGGGGGGCAGGAGTTCTCTTTATTCAAATGATTATTTTGACGAGAGGAACAATTTTCCTCTCTAGCTACAATGTAAGGTTCCATTTGGAAGCTGGGCACAAATCTTCCTTTTACAAACATGGGTATAGGGGCAGATTTTCCCCCTTAATGTAACTTTGAGAACATTTTATTCCAATTTTTAATTAGTAAATGTGCATGTGAGAGGGGAGGGGGGGGGGGGGCATTGTTACCCCCCCCCCCCCCCCCCCCAATATTCTCACAGTTCAACCACTGACGTGTCACTGCCCTTGGATTCTGTTGGAGGTTTTGTATATCAACATGTTCATCATTCTGCATGCCATCACCATGAGTAATGGTAGTGGAATGGAGCACATTTATGACTGAATGATCACAGGTGGTATTCTGAATGCAAAATATGTGTGTGTTTGTATGTATGTATGTGTGTATTTGTTTGTATGCATGTGTGTGTGTGTTTGTATGTACTTCTGTATAATTGTGTTGGGTGTGTGTATACATTTTGGCTTTTTTGGGGGGTTACAATAAAACAAAATCAATCATCCATGTGAGTTTATTCTTTGTATTCATGTGTCTCTTCTTATGTGTGTAGATTGAATGAGTTTGTGTTTGTGTGCGTTTCTGTATGTGTTTGTGTTTCTGTATGCGTGTATGTGAAGAGTTAAAATGACAAGTTTGTAAACTTCACATTTTTCAATCTAAGCCATGAGGGGATCAAACTTCTAACGGGGTCAAGCACTCTGTCAAAATGTGGCAGCCGAAATAGGTACCAAATGGCAAAGTGATGAACTTTTAATGATAAACATTCTTGAAATCAGATTATTTTTCTGAAATGCACGGTGGACTCATATAAATGTGTTTGTTAAAAAATTGGTTTGTGTCTCTTTGCATATGTGTGTGTTTGTTTCTGTTTGTATGTATGTTCATGCATTTACCCGTTCAGAATTAATTGATCTCGCTATATCATGTATTATCCATAGGCCCCAGCCAGAGCAATTTCAGAACCAGTCCTAGGTCCTGTTGCAAAAGTCAGCACAATACAAGTGACTAAATGTGCAAACCTGATGGGTTCAAATGCATACTATTCTGACTTGCAATTAATTGAAACTTACAACCGATTGTATCTCTTTCTGCAACGGGGGCCCTGAAGGGGTTGATATATAGAATTGCAGGTTTATTAACTCCATATTTCTTCATATTTCCAGTCTAAACCATTGGGGGATTTAACCCAACCCTAGTAATGGGGTCCAGGACAGGAGAGCTGTCAAAATGTGGCAGGCCAAATAGGTTCCAAATGGCAAAAGTGATGAACTTTTAATGATAGAAATTCCTCTCAGGATAACTGTAAATGTGTCAGAAATTATAGTACATGTAGTATGGTTTCTGTTTGATACATGTACATCTGCCATTGCTGTCCTTATATCGGTGCTGTATCAAACTTGTCTTTGTTGCCTGATCACACATGCAGATGAAATCAGGAATTTTCCATTTTTGTTGCCTGTTTTTTTGTCCTTGCAAATGAACCACCTGGTTCATATACTTACAGATCAAATTATCACTGGCTCACTTGCTCTGGGGTAAATAAAAGTTATATTTGGGCCACCAAAATATTATCAATGTCAAATTTACTTTTCCAATTTAATGTACCGTATTTGTCGGTGTATTAACCGCTCCGGTGTATTAACCGCACCCCTAAAAAAAAAAAAAGTGCGGTTAATACGGTCGTGTATTAACCGCACCCCTTTTTTTTTTTTTTTTTTTTTTGAAAAAAGGTGCGGTTAATACGGTAGGCAACTAAATATGGCATACATTGTACTTTGTAATGTTTTTCTTTGTTTGGAGCCAATTTTTGTATCTGATTTTGGGCCCACAATAAAAATTTAAGAATTCTTATCTTTACTTGCTCGGCTATCTGAGCCACTGGGAACAAATATCTATAACGGGGCTCGACAGTTGTAGCACTTGCCCTATTGCCCGGGGAAAGTACAAGTTTGTGTGGGCCAAGTAAAATATCCTAAATGCCCTAGTTTTGTTGCCTGAACGGGCAACTAAATTATTGGAGAATAATGTGAATTCCCTAGCTTAGGTTTAAATCTCCTGTCGAAGTATTAGCGGGCAAGTAGCCTTTCTGTTCGGGCAAGTAAATTTTGAAAAGTTATGATTTGACTTGCCCGAACGGGCAACTCAGGAAAAAAAGTTAGTTTGGAGGCTTGTCTATAACCCTGTTTTTTGAAGAAGCTGAATTTGTATTTTCCCAAGAATCAAGACAGCTTGAACTGTTTGCTTGCATTTCTGATGACCATGTAACAGAAATATATTTTAAGGGATACAGTTTTTATTATGTACAGCAGACAGTTGGAAGGTGAATTTATGAGAGATTTTGTTTATTTTCTCTTGGAATCTAACGGCTCTGTTTGTTTTCAAAGGGCTTGTTGAGCAAGCATATTTCTTTCACCACTCATATGAGTTGATTTCAAAGGGATCTAGTAACTTTGTTAACAAATGCAAAAAGTGATGAATGGTATTGTTATGATCAGATATGTCTACTAACCCCGTGTTCACACACAACAAATTTCATCCCTCAATCATCTCTATAGAATCATCACTAGCGATACGACGTTTATTTAGTGATGATTAAATCAAACCTGGTCAACGTTCACACACACACAGAGCATATCGGACACCAGCTGTTTTCCAGGTGGCTTTCAGATGCATCGATCACCAGGTCTCTCTAGGGCCCCCCTAGGGCCCTGTGTGCGCGGACGTTCGAGTTACGCCACGCCCAGTTAGTTACGAGTCGTATCGCTAAACATGATTAAGCGAGAAATCCTTGTTCACACACAAATTCGGCGTGATTCTATAGTCAGCTCTCGTACGAAACGGGGATAAAACCAGCGTATCGCTAGTCATCTCTAGCGATACGTCGTTTCGTTAGTAAGCGTTCAGACACACACATTTTTAATGGGAAGCTGATTCTATAGTCAGCTGCTGATTCTTTAGTCATGATTAAGGGCTGAAAATTTTGTGTGTGAACACGGGGATGGTAATGTGTGAACATCTCAGGCTAAATGGAAGTTATATGGCCGTGTAATGAGCGAAAATGCAAAATAATGTTCGCCAAATCATTGCACTGACATTGTACACTGGTATACCTACATGTATCCAGTAGAGAGTTATAAATCTGAACAATTCAATCATAACATATCTTTATAATTTGGAAATCCCAAAAGCTGTTCCATACGAATACAATGAGGTATGTGAGAACTGCTAGAGTTCCAAGTAAGGTTTGAGGATTTCGTCAATGTAACTAGATCGCCAGTGTTAGTGTGCATTCAGCTGTGTGCTGAGAGAATGGGCATTGTTGTTTCGATACTATGAGGGGCAGTAAGTGCGATTTATCAGGCACTGACTTGGTAAAAATGGACAAAAATGGGAACCTCACATGGTGTCACTCACAGCACGCTAAAACAAAAACTATGCGACCAAAATTACTGTTAGAACTTGGTAACGTTTTTCATTGGAAAAGACACCCTATATGATGGACATAATCATTTTGTTACTTTTGGGAAGTGCCCCGTTCCATTTTTGGGGGCCACCCTGTATTGCAAATGATCAATAGGTTATATGACTGCAAGTGATTTAGGAAAAGAAAATAAGTTTATTCCAGATGGTATGCGCAAGAATAATTGGATAGAGAGATGTGTGAAATCTTTAATATAAATGAAGCCTGCAAAAGTCTCTTGAAATATATATATCCCCAACCTAAGATTTGCTAACAAACACTGCCCAGGATAAGCCAGGTCTTGAATAAAAATTGATTCAGAAAGTTAACCAAATAACTATGGGTGAAAAGGATTTTGTGCTAGCTACATGTATGTGAATAATTGGACCAAGAGATACATGTCACATCTTCAATGCGAAAGAAGCCGAGAAAAGTTTCCTTTAGAAATTAGAATCGCTTGATCCTGTATTTATTTGATTCCCTTTCAAAACCCATCACCTAAACCCACAGTATAATATCTCTTAGAAACCCTTTAAATGATATATATTTGTCTTCTTTTTGTATATTATCTCTTCTGTATTTTTATTGATACATGTAGTCTGTTTTGTAGATAGATGAAATGTCTTTGTAGCACATTTTCTGTAGGAAACCTTAGCTAGTATTATCTATTCTGTTCTTATCTTAAAGTAATACAGATCTATGGAATAGGTGTTTCTTCAAATCTGATCACTGAAAGTATACTTATACTCGGTATATTATCTCTTAGAGACCCATCAAGTGAATGCAACTGTCCAATCTTTTATTCATGATTATTTAATGACCAGTTTCTTTTGTATATATTGTTTATTCATGTGGATTAAATGGTGTTTCTTCAAAATCTCATCACATTTTCTTCAAAATCTCATCACATTAACCAGCAATATATTCATGCCATTATAAATTATAGGTCCTAAGTCCTTGAAATGAATGCAACTGTCTAACAAACCTTAATTCATTATATTAACATTTACCTGAAGATTTTAAATCCATGAAGATGGAACATGAATGGGTACACATGTACATTTTTTTTGTTATTTAGAATGTGAAGAATCTTTTGCTGAAAAGACATTTGTAGAATAAAATTATGTTCAATTTATTTCAAAAAAAGAAAGCATTAAATGCACATACATTTACATTTAGATGTAATTTGTCAAGATTAAATCGTTGAAGATTTGCTACATATTATATGGACTATTATGCAATTATGACTCTGAGCGGCATGCCTTTTTACTTACAGTAATTTGCATGTTACTTAATTCCCCCTCATTTATTTCTCTGAAATAAATTACTCTGCCATTAAATTGCAAGATTTTCTATTCTGTAGATCATTTTGAAGATACTTGTGATTGTAATTTTATAGCTTAAGTCGAATCTGGAGACCAGCAAAGCAAGAAGATAAATATCTTCTTTAAATCAGACTTTGCTTTTATGTTGGTCATTTTGGAGCTATTTGGGATCCCTTTTTACTAAATTTGGGTTTATCGATAGAATGATAGCACAAATAGTACAACAAGAATTAGAAATGAAAAGTGCTTTTTGTACATTATTTTGGAGACATGTACCTTCTAGTTGTGATCAATTTACTATTAAAAGGCGTTTTTTTTTTTAATCTCAAAAAGAAGTGTTTTAGATACATATAAGTTTGTGATCTTAAAAGTGGCATTATTACATACATGTATGTATGTGATATAGAGCAAGAAACACAATTTGAAATTGTCTTACTGTTTGCATTAGAGGAAATTTAAGAAGAATTATCGTTGATAATTAGAATCGATCGCTCAGAATTTGAAAACAAACCTTGCTTTTTGTTCATTATTTTGGAGACGTTTGTGATCCATTTGAATATAGTAAATCTGATTTTTGTACTGTATTCATCGGAATAAATCATTAAGAAGCATTATATGCTTTGCTAACATGATTAGAATTGATTATTCAGGTTTAATATACAAGTACTTTCTCTTTGTAATCTTTCTGTTTAAAAAAAAATGCAATCAATACAAATTGAATGAGAAAGAAGTTTATGGGATTTGGGTTTGATTGTTCTGTAATTTATATACATGTATGAAGTTCCAGTTTTGTTGTAAATTGCATTAAGAAATTCTGATTTTGTCACATATTCAGGCTGGGAACCGGGTGGGTTGTGTACAAAGTTTATGGGCATTTCAGAAACTTGAAGGGAACGGGTTAGATATGTACAATAGTATTTTGTGTATTGTGGAAACACGAGCATACCAAAGCATGTCAGTGTGTCACTCATATTTTGGTGTATAAAAACAATTTTCTTTTTGACTGGGACTTAATTCTCCATAGAGCGCTGCCCTGGACTGCTATTCTGTTGCTGACAATGGTCATTCTTCTTTATTCTGTAGTTAGTGGTCAGTGGTCAGTCTTTTCATAGTCCAACTGGCATTTATAGGTCCCTGGTCATTTCAAGGAACTGACCAAAAAGCTGAAAGAACTTTGTGTTACAATCTTGACAAGTCAGTCCAGAACTTTTATGGCTTCTTTGAAGATAGTGTTTTCATATGAAAACAAATCAATTCCTGCTGATTCCAGAATGTTTAAATTTGTGTCATTGTAGACATTTGGACACATATTCAGTCAAACCTGTGTATAGTGACCATTTACGGAGGAAAAAAAGAAAAGTGGCCACTGTAGACAGGTAACCTTTAGACATGTGACCTCTAAAGACAGGTATATATCCTTGAAAAGATTCATCTGGTTGTTATACCCAGGTCGAAAAAACAGTTGAAAATTAGTTGCCAACTGGTACCAGTTGATACCAGTTGGTACCAGTTGATACCAGTTGGCCAACTGGTTTCAATATGGAAATTGGTACACTGGAATCAACTGGAATCAATTGGAATCTACTGGAACAACCAGTAAGAATCCAGTAAGAACCCAGTTAGGCTGACCAGTAAGAAACCCAGTTGAAACCATTAAGAAACCAGTAGTGGGATTAACCAGTACATGATCGAGGACCAGTTAAAGTAGTTGGTTTCAACTGGTATTTCTATTGGTTTTAACTGGTCTTCTGCATCTGTCCATTTATCTTTACTGGGAACCGGGAATTTTGACTGCTACCGTTTGATGCCAGTTAAAACCAGTACAAACCAGTTGAATTTCCAACTGGTTTCAACTGTTTTCAACTGTTTTTTTCGACCTGGGTATGTCATTGCTTTTCTCTACAGAGGGGATCACTTTTGGTGGTCACTATAGGCAGGTTGGCTGCTATAGACAGGTTGCCTCTAAGACAGGTTTGACTGTTTCCCATATTGTCCCAAATCTGTGGAATATTATTTCGCTGTGCTACTAGATGACTAGTAGAGCAGTCAATCCTATCCTATCAGACTTATAGGATCGAGGCATCGTTAACAAAAAAAATTGATTCTAAATTTGCTTTTCGTGGCCCTTACGCTGCTGTTACGGCAATGCTATATGTGGATGTATGACCGAGAAATAATATTAATTAAATTTAATTTGCGCAATGGAGGTTCTGTAAACAGAGGATGCCACTGTAACCATCTCAAACGTCCTGAAGGTACAGTCACATATTGCCAGACAGCTCAAAATGGACACCCAATGACGGAGATGAATGGATGGAAAACATTGCTCTCCGACAGGCTTCCGTTAACGCTATCCAGTGATATGTGACAGCACCATTGACTATAACAACTAAAGGTTAAAGCAATACAAAATTACAATTTCAAATATTAATTTTTGAGGTGCATATCATCAACATCATGGAACATGCTGGGCACAAAAAGTCAGTGACATGAAACCTTGTCCTTAAATTTAATAAAATTAATTTATGTAAATACTACAAGCTTACATCTTGCAGTACCTTGGGGATATCATTGACTCTGATAATGCAATGATGAACCTATATCAACTTAGAATACAGATGATTCAATTAATCAGTGCCAAAAAACATCAAAGTGTGATGTCTGAATATTTAATTTGTACATAAATGTAAACCTTGTCTTTAGCCAGTCCCCAAGCACCAAAGTATTTCCTTGGATTTATTAAATTAAATTAATCCTAAATTATAGTATTTTTGCACTTCATGTGATACACCGGACAAAAAATAAATGAAATGATTTTAATTTCATCTTTTTAACCAAACTAACCTCTATATGTCTGTAGTTTTGGCATATGCATTAACTGTAATATTACTCAATGATCAAATCATTAACTTAGAACTTGGAGTATTAAAGTAAAACATACTTGTTTGTCATGCTATACCTATCAAACAAACATGATCTCACACTATATACTAGAACAACATGCTCATAAAATAAATGAAAAGCCTTCACAAAATGCTCATTACATTATAACCAGTGGCCATATTCATAAAAGCCCGATAGCCTATCTGTCAGCTAGGCCTTATCTCCTTGCCAAAATGCCAGTTTGGACGATAACTAGCGGGGAACTCACAAAACTCGCTTGGGTGATCACCTTTGTTTTCACAAACCAGTGCACAACACACACGTACATGGATATGTCTTTAGAAATGTGTGTAGATTTTGCACGCTGTCTATGCCCTTACCATATCGACCAATCAACGAGCGTCTAAGCCCTGTAATACAATAGCCATTTAAAATCTTCGTAGCGGGTTGCTAAATCGTAATTCAAGAAGCACTGCTAACCATACCGATAACAAGCTAACAACTCGGATGATCTCATTTATTCATCGTGGCTGTCATGGTAACATTCCATCTGTTGCAAGTTTGTTTGACATCGCATAAAAGCGCAGTTTACTCGAACGTGTGAATGAACGAATTGTTCCTTATTGTTCCAATCATAAAAGCGTCTTATTGAGTTTGTTATGTGTTCTACAACGTGATACAGTAAGGGGGGGGGGTAGTAGAACATAATTGTCTTATCTGGGGTAAACAAAAAGTTTGCTATAATTCCTAAATGTAAGGGTGTTATTGTAGATATGAGCGTGAGTAGGAATGATTTTTTTTTTCGGGGCGGGGGGGGGGGGGGGGGGAGGGATCATGCGTAAGCACATGTTTTCATAGCCACCCCAATGAACTAAAAACCAAATACATCTCCCTCCTCATTGCGATCAAGCTCCGCCACGCTTATAATATGATAGCATGATAAGGGAAACTTTTCAATTGCAGTGAAAACAGAAACGAAATTGCATATGTCACAAAAAGGACAAATAAAGGCAAATTACTCTCCAGATAAAAACATGTAATTTAAGCTGATAAAAGATGTTATTGCTGAAGTACAAGGATGCTAGGACAAACACGGAAAAGTATGTTACTTGGGGAGCTATTTTGAACTAACATCACGCTATCATAAAAAAAAAATCTCTAATATCCCTTATTCGAATATTCTCCTTGCCATGTTCACGATCGCGCCACACGCATATACACACAAAAACCGGGCAGATTGTTACTTGCTAGCAATTTAGAGGTACATCAGAGTACCTCTAAATTTTTGGTCCAGTGTCGCTAAAATTTGTCCTATCTGGCTTTGGTGAATAAGAAAAAATTAGCTGGGTGTTAGGTCGTCATTCAACTTCACGCCTTTGTTGTAAGTCCAACAAAGCTCTATTCAGAACGTCCCGCATAAATAGATTTCAATGGATTTAGTCGGCACCGCAGATCTATTGTTGTAATTGTTCGCATTTCGACTAACAATGTCGTGGAATACTAAATGCTTGTGGAATTTAGACAGATGGGTTGTCATGTTAGGCCAGGCCTTGACTACGATAGCGAATTTAGTCTATCGGCCTTTTGTGAATACCAGTTAAGCCTAGCGGACATCGAAATCGTAATTTGATCAACCAACTAGCTTATCGGGGTTTTATGAATATGGCCACTGAGCATCATTGAATGAGGACTTTTTTTTAAAATCCCACTATGTACGATCGGTCTGTATAGTGATGATAATAATAAACCAACCATCATGCAAACATTATTATTATTATAATCTTGGAAAAGTACATTGACAGTAGCAATATTTTGGTTTCACCAATATGTATGTAACATTTCATTTCCGTTTAATCATACATTTTATATATCAAATCTTCAAAAAAGTACATGAACACTACTATTGGGTTGCATATTAAAAATCAACCCCTTTTGGTGTAAAATGAGCTTGCTGGATTAAAGTGGGGCGGAAATGGGGAAATTTAAAGATTAAACGAGGCAGAAATTGCAATCGTTTCGAAACATGCACTAATTATCAGCAGGGGTGTGGTTAGAAGGCCAATTTGTGTAATTACAAGGTCAAAACGGTTTTTGAGTTTCTGCAAGAAATATCACCCTAATATTGATTAAATATGATGAGATGAAACTGAAGTTCATAGTACAATCTGTTGTATTACAGAAGATGTAATTCATCCCAAATGATATGAAGGGGCAAAGCCTGAGACAATTTAAATACTTAATGATGCAGAAGTTTTTTTTGGGAATGCACTAATTATCGGCATGGGTGTATTACAAGGCTAATTAGTGTAATTACAAGGTCAAAATGGTTTAGTTTTCGACAAGAAATATCACCCTAATACCCCTTTTATAGTCCTTCTATCGGAGTCATACCGATGAAAATACAGACAGAATTTGCCTTATGAAAACGAAGGTGAAAACGCTGCTTTCCTGCATGTGCCATTCATACTGCCGGTGAAATTCACTCGCTGTGGCGAGCCCCGGCCCCGGCCCGGAAGTGAAGAATTATTGCGCAATCGCTTGTTAGCTGCTGGTGATCATGATAACGACCTTTGACCATTTTCATCAATGTTTTTCTCCCAGGTTTTCTCCCGAACCCATTCATAGTGGCTGTTTCATCGGAGTTACACCAATAGAAAGAGAATTTCTCCTGCTCTTGAGCGTGTAGATAATCAACTAATTAGTAAGATTATAAGTCAACATGTTTTTACTCGAACATTATGCAAGTTAAAATGCGCAAATTAGTTCTGCAAGAATATTAGGTTAAAAATATGCCCACTCTGATGGTATACCATTATGAATATAACAGATGATTCAAACTCAATGATGCATATACTGTATCTAATGTGCAAACACAGATGGTGGATAGAGAAGGTCTTTACACTTTTCGACCAATCCACACAAACATCAAACATCTTTTGGTTCGTAGGTAGGCTTTCATCTAATTAGTAAGATCATGCATACATTAGATCAACATGTTTTTACTTGAAACATCCTTGGTAAACTGCACAAATTTGCTCTGCACTGCTACATTCCTACTATGTTGATTGTGAAGGTTATGATTATGATTCGGCTCAAGGTCGCATATCTTTTATCAATGGAAAAGGTCCATACACTTTTTGACAAATCCACTCACAAACAAACATCTTTTGCTTTGTAGGCTTTCATCTGTATGCTTATAAATGTAGCCAGCGGATAATGATAATCAACTAATTATTAATGACTACGATCATAAATCAACATATTTTTACTCAAACATCCACGGTAAGATGCAATACCATTTTCAAGCTTACATTACCGATGAAAATACCGATGAAAAAGACCGATGGAATTTTTTATGTAAACAACGGGGAACTCGCAACTTCCCCTCTGTCGCGTTCATAATGCAGGGGAATTTAATCGCCTTTTGCATTCACCGGCCGGAAGTGAAGAATTGTTGATAAAAAAAAAAGCCACTAGCCTATACTTTCAATAAATTTGTTAGTGATCCGTTTTAAATATTGTTCTGTTCATCATTTGGTTTTATAAATATATGCTTTATAATAAATATATTATTATAACGATGTTCATGAATTGATTTTTTTAAAACCTTTATATTCATGCAACATACAAGTAAAACGGGGCCCCTTGGTAGATCAGTTGTTTAACTGAAAGGGCAACCCTGTTGAAATAAAACGTTAATAAATAATAACACGTGCACGATACTCGAGGTTCACTTTACACGAGCTAGCTATGGCGCAGCATAATATTATCGCATGCCGTGTTCCGAAAAAAGCGCGCGTTACACTGCTTTAGCCGGAACAAGAACGACCTTTGACCATTTTCATCGGTATTTTTCACCCGAACCATTTCAAGCTGACCGTTTCATCGGAGTGACACCGATAGAAAGAGAATTTCTCCTACTCTAAAGTAGGAGAATTTAATCGCCTATTTCTCTTCTTTTCATCGCCTATTCTATCGGCTTTTTCACCTCTGTAGCATTCATGCTGGCCGTTTCATCGGATGCGTCCGGACGCATCCGATGAAAAAACCCTCAGCTTGAAAGCAACACAAGATGAACCAATTTGCTCGGAAAGACTTGAAGCGAGCCAGGCAAATTTTGAAGTTAAAATAACTGATGATTCAGTTCAAGGTCGTATTTTTTGTCATGTGCAAATAGATGGGAAGTCTATACATTTTTCTAGCTATGTAGATATTTGTACATCTTTTGTGAAAAATAGATGAGAACTCGTAGTACTAGTAGTGAGGTCTCTACACTTTTTGCTGTTATACGATCATACAAAACATACATGTATGCTAATACTCAGAAAAGATGGAACAAAATGCCCCGCTTTTTAAATGTTGTCACAACATGGGAAAATAAACATGACGCCCAGTACAAGCCATTTAGTTCAAACTTCAAATTAGGGTGATTTCAAAGTGGTAGATGTTTCTTCTTTACATTTATTTTATAATCTCCATCGTGATTTTGATGCAGTGAATGAGTTTAATCATTATAATTCTTAAATTAAGTAATCAGATTCTCAAAAGTTTAGTGGTCTAAAAAATTTTTAAAAATCCATCAACAAAGTTAGGGCAAAATCTTACAAGTGCATTTTTTCGTAGTCGATGGTAAATTGACCTGTAGCTAGCTTTAGGGGGCTTTACATTTGAATCCAGCACAATCTGCACCTTGCCTGCTGGCTTAGAGTAGTCTTTAACCATAGGTAGAATTTTACTAGTAATTAATGTGTATGTCATCAATTAATCAAATAAGTAAAATATTATTATTATTTTTTGTAACAAAATGTGTTTTTATCAAATCCATCACCTTTTCTTGAATCTTGTGGGTTTTTGTGGTCCGCAATAAATAAGTGACCTGTACCAGCTTAAAGTAGCTTGGCGTCTTAATCCACTTGAGACCTTGCCTGTGCGGTTAGTAGTCTTACTATTAAAGAATTCTGAAGCAAAATTTATCATAAACCTAGTGTGCTTTATATAGGCACTGCAACATTTTATAATTCATCTGTAACAGTTCAGGGTATAGATTTGGGTTTTAATTCCCAACAAATCTAGACCCTGCCTTTGGGTCTAAAGTAGTCTAAAGCCAAACATATCATTAACCCTAGTATCTATAATTCATCTGTACATAGTATGTACATATTAGCTCAGGGTAGTTTGGTATTTTAATCCTCCGAAAATCTAGACCTCGCCTGTGGGTCTAAATTAGTCTAAAGAAGTCTAAAGCCAAATTTTATCATATTACCCTAGTTTGCAACGGCACTGCAAATTGAAATTCTATAATTCATCCGTACATATCAGCTCTGCTCAGGGTAGTTTGGCATTTTAATCCTCCAAAATCTAGACCTCGCCCGAGGCCTAAAGAAGTAGACCTAAAGTAGTCTAAAGCCAAACGTATCATAACACTAGTCTGAGCTCTAAGCTGACAGCTCCCCAATAAACCCCAAAGACTGAACCCAATGAGCCAAATGATTGTAATTCTTGGGGATTTGACTCGGTAAGTACGCCCGCCGCAACGTGGTGCCGCTATTCACGTTATTGTCCCCCAAGTATCGCCGCAATTCTGTGCGCTTATACTCGTGTTATTGTTCAGAAGTGCCCTGTACTTATTCCCATTGCCTTTAATAGAAACCAAAAAGGGCTTCTTGGTTGTTGAGTAGCACTTACTGGGTTCAATCCTAACCCCTGCCAAAGTTACTTGACCTGTTGGACTTCATTAGCCTAACTGTCAATTACTTGTTTCCAGGGGAAAAAAATAGAATATATTTTTCAGGTGGCTACTTTTTCAGCTTACCTGCATGAAAATAACACTTCAAAAATTGATCTGCATTGAACGCTATGCAAATTTCTGGGGCTCTTTTTGGCATTTCGGGGGCGAATTCGCCCAGAGCCCCCGTGTATTTTGTTCATTGCTTGTTACTCAGACTTGGTCCTGCCTGCCTACAGGAACAGGACCTAGTACTTTGTCTAACAGAATAGTGCAGTACACATCCTCAAATGGTCTATATACATGACCTGGGGGTGTTTCACAAAGATCCCAAGTCAAACTTAACACTAAGTTGGACTTAAAAAGTATGGAAAGCCATTAGTTTCTGTGTAAAATTGTTAAATCAAGTTCTTTAAACAGGCCTACAATTTTGATACAAAATCATTAACAGTTTCTATTGTCAAAGAGATTTCAAGTTATTGATGTGAAATATTGCGGAAAGTTTCAAATATTCGCAAATTGGGGCTCTTGAATAGTTGAATTCTGAAGCTACAAATGGCTTTCCATCATTTTAAAGTCCAACTTGGTGTTTAAAGGGATCTAGTAACTTTGTTGACATGTGCAAAAAGTGATGAATGGTTGATGCAATGTATATTATTGTTGTCTCATATGTCCACAGGGTATTGTGTGAAAATTTCAAGTCAATTGGACATTGCATGGCCAAGTAATGAGCGAAAATGCAAAGTGATATTCAATAACTCACTGCACTCACTTTGTACACAGAAGAAAAACTCGCCCAGAGTTTTTCTTATCTGAATACTTTGATCTACATATCTTTGTAACGAAAGGGAAATTTGAAAAACCGAAACCTGTCCCATGATTTTATTGTTAAGGTATGAGGGAACCGCTAGAATGAAAAATTTATTTTGAGGATTTGGACAATGTTACTAAGTCCCTTTAAAAGTTCAACGTGGGATATTTTTTAAACACCCCTGGTCCTACCTACAAGAACAGGTCCTTTTTACTCTAAAGAGGAAAGTGTAGTACATCCTCAAATTATGGTCCATAAACATGAATTTGACTTGAAAATAAATGTATGAACTCTGCATGGAATACAAGTATGCATTTGTGTGGGGTAGCAAACAAAAAACATTTTTCATAGACAATTTCTTCTCTTGTCACCTCCCCCTGCACTACTTATCTAATGTTTGGTGATCAATCTAAAGTTGTACTACACACCTGAATATGGTGGTGTTTTCCATCAGTCATTGCATTTCTGAATTTATTTTACCTAGCTTATCTTCAGTTCATAGTGGTCCAATTTCAATAGCTTCTGACCTGTTTTCTATCCAGAAAAAGAACAACAAATTCTCCATGAAAAGTTGAACTTTTCATGGAGAAGTTGAATTTTGTATGAGTAATCTAATATTCTTCCGTGGATAAGGCGTGTATATACTGTACATATTTAGAAACTTGAGATTTTGAGCATAAATTGAACGGGTTCATTTTACCATCGGTTCTCGATTGTATGGATCTCAATTACATTTTTACATGTATAAAAGGGATCATGAATATTGAAAATAAGAAACCAATGCTCTCTTCTCTTATAAAACACCCGTACTATTTGGTGTTATTTGTTTTCTTTTTTGGTAGTATTCTAAGTTGTATATACCACTGTTTTATTTATAGGCTTACAGTAGGTCAAATATGCCATGTGCATATTTTGTTCTGCATACATGATTCTGTTTTTAGAGGTACAGTAGAAACGTTATAAACACATTTGGCAATGAACATAAACTGCAGTCAAACCTGACTTAGCGGCCACCTGTCTATAGCAGCCAACCTGTCTAGAAAGTGGTCACCTAACGGTGATCCCCTGCTAAGGAAAGCTGTATTGTGGAACCTGTTAATTAGATGTCACCTGTCTACAGTGGTCACTTATCTTGCTAAAACCTTATGTGGTCACTATACACAGGTTTGACTTAGGTGGTCACTATGCACAGGCTTGACTGTATTCCTAATGAGAATGCAAAACATAAATAAAATAATTTAGATATTATCCAGAGAACACAAATGTATTGAACCCATTGAACCAAACTAGAACCCAAAACGCCTTGTAATATAATATTCTCCTACAGTATCTATTTGTACAAATATTATGGGTGGAATTCACAAAGGTGGTCTCTGTAAACCATGGTTTAAACCATGGTCTACATCTATGGAGTGCCATTTGTAAGCTGATGGAGAAAGAATGTAAACTCCTTACTTGTTTTAAAACAATGTTGATACTACACATTTGCTATAAAAGGCACCAAATAAATGTTTGCCTTCTTTATAGATGGTGAAATTTTCTGGTTACCAAGCACTATTAACAGTTATATCATTATAAATTATAAATTGTTTTACTTCTGTATGAGCATGGTTTAAACCATGGTTTGTACAAACCTCTTTTGTGAATCCGCGGGCCAATAACTCTGTTTTTTGTACATGTACAAATGAACCTCATTGTTTTAATAGGGCCGTAGACACCTAGAACAGTTCAAAGCCTAAATAAAGATATTAGAAATACAAATACCAATAAACAGAACTAATATCTATTTTGTTAGAACGATTATTAATCATTATGTCGCATAAATTTCATATATCATTATTCCGCCCAATATAGAAGTGTCCGACCCATTGTATCAACAGTATTTACCAATGATATTATTTTTATGACACATCTGATGTATTTGTATGGCGCCTTGGTGATTAGAGTCGTTTAAGCGTAACTAACGGACAATAGCTCGCCGATATTAATGATTCCCGGGTGACTGGCCGTGGTGTGTCCTAAATTAACCAATAATATCCCTGCATTTTTGCGGTGTGCTGCATAATACCTAATAATGTCGGTCGATTCATATTGCGGTGAACTACTACTAAATAACTCATCATTGCGTCTCCTCAATTTTGTGGTGTGTCCAGAAAAACGCCAATAACATCACTCCGTTTGCGAGCCTACCGCATATTGATCGTGGAAATGGAATGGCCGCCGCATTGATTCTCCTTCACCTCTCGGCAGAAAAACGAATCAATAGCAGACGTCATAATTGCTCATAAGTGGATATTTTCTCATTTAACATACATGTAGTTATGCAATTGCTATACATCATCATTATTTAGATGTACCTCCCAGATGCGCTCTTAAAGGGATCTAGTAAATTTGTTGACATGTGCAAAAAGTGATGAGTGGTTGATACACTGTATACATGTATTATTGTTATCTGAGTGATATGTCCACTGAGCAATGTGTGAAAATTTAATGTAAAATAGATATTATATGGAAAAGTAATGAGCAAAAGATAAACAATATTCGCTAACTCATTGCACTGACTTTGTACAGAGTTATAACTATCCAGTGGATAGTTAAAATTCAAACACTTCAACCGTAAATATTTTTTTAAACAAAAGAGAAATTGAAAAACAAAAAACCTGTTCCATGCTTCTATTGGTAATACAAATACAGCAACGTATGATAGAACCGCTAGAGTTCCAAGTAAGTTTTGTGGATTCAAACAATGGTCCTAGATCACTTTGACCACACATACATTGTACAAGTATATGATATGATATGAAATGATTTTTGTTTTTTGTCTACCTATTTTTTAAAGATATTTGTATTGCACGTTTTTACAAATAAATATAGCTGAATAGGACATGTGCATTGAATATTGTCAGGATAATTTTTGTATGTAATTTTGTTGCACTTTTTAAATTGTTTATAATGTAAATGTTGCAAGTGTTGTTTCAAAGCAAAGTTGAACAAGTTGTTCATAACATGTTTTTTTTGTAGGTCAAATAGAAATCCTACCACAAACCTTCATCATAGTAGTAGTTAAACCAAGTAGAAAGGATAGAGGAAATAAGTTCTTAATTTTGTGAAGAGGTCGCCTAATGGCATTGAATAAAGTCTGAGAAGGGATTAAAGAGAATGGATTAGGGTGGGCTTAGGATAAGCAGATCAAGTATTGATCCCTTGTGTCTTTGAAAGTAAATGGAATCAAGAAAGTAACTGTTTAAATCAATAAAGAAAGTTCTAAGCCAGGTCATCAGTGACTTTAAGACAGAAGTTCAGGTGTGTGTAAAATTAACAATATGACTATAGATTAGTTGATACTTAAGGAGGACTTAAAGATTTAAATATAATAAAGTGAATGGCAGTACTTGCACTTTAATCTCCTTATGAAATAAAGTTGCAATTGATTTTTGGTTCAGGTAGAAGTCACCAATGATAGCTTCACAGACACAAGATCAAGTGCGTGTAAAGTTAGCATTGTTAAAGGTCTTCCTCTATAGATTAGTTGATACTTAAGGATGACTTAAAGATTTAAGTATAATTAAGTGAATGACAGTGAAGGTAAATCTCCTTATGAAGTGTAGATGCAATTTATTCTTTTTACAACATTAAAGGTTACTTTTAAAGGGATCTAGTAACTTTGTTGACATGTGCAAAAAATGGCAAATGGTAAAAAAAAAAATGCATATTTCTGTGATCTGATATGTCCACTGAGTGACAGGTGTGAACATTTCATGGTAAATGAATGTCATATAACTGAGAAATGAGCAAAAATGCAAAGTGATATTCAATATTATTATTCATTGCATTGACTTTGTACGCAGTTATAATCTGAACACTTCAATCATACATATCTTTATAATGGAAGGGAAATTTCTTCTATTGGTAATAATTATGAATACAATGAAGTATGTGAGAACTGCTAGAGTTTCAAGTAAGTTTTGAGGATTTGGACATTGTTACTAGATTCCTTTAAGTTGGACTTCCACTTGAGATCTTCTTCTATCAACAATAGTATTGATTGATTATCCTCTCTGGAATAAATATAAGGTGAAAGTCATTCTGATTTGAAGTGGGGAGCTTCTCTGTGAACAATACCCTTGATTGATTTTCTTCACCATAATATACGCTAATCATCTTATTTATTGATTAGTGTATAGTGGAAATCTGCTTAAAAAAACAAACAATACACTTGATTGATTTAGAGTGGATGTGTCTTTTGTAGGCAACATCAAAGGGGAATTATACTGTATATTCCCCTTCCCCCTCTCACTATATAGTGGTCATTTTGATACAATTTGCATTTCTGTATGTAACTGTATTTTAACTGGTTTGAGACTTTGAGGGTCATATTGATGTTTTTGTAGGTATCTCATTGATGTTTAAAGTTCCTTGTTGGAGTGGATATATATTCAACACAAACAAATACTAATGAAGAAAAGATCTTGTGCTGTGCTTAATAAACAGGGGCTGAAATAAGTTTGCTAGTTTGTGTCCCGTGTACAGGACTATAGTGAAACACATAGATAAATCAAGAAATATACAGCTTTGGTAAACATAAGAATGTTGAGGCAGATTGCATTGGTGTAAATGTAACTATTTATCAAGAATAAAAGTCTCAAACATACAAAATACAGAAAGCAAGAAAGAGCAATAGAGAGCCAGAGAGAGAGAGATAGAGAAAGTGTAGATTTAGATCAAAGTTTGTTTATATCCTCAGGTCGCTGAAAGAAACTGTAGCTTTCAAATTTTCAGTTTGCCTTGCCCAGTTGATGAAATAGCATTAAAGGATTAAGTTCTTAAATGTTTAAAGGATAAGGAACTTAATAAATACATTTAAGAATACACCAGCTTCCTGTTTATGTTCAAATATGTGGACTTTTCTAGGGATTATTTGATTATTTCGGACTTTGGAGCATTCATGAATGTTGCTTGTGCCCTCAGTGAGGTCGGATTTAAATTTGTATTTTTGTATTAGAGATTTGTTAAACCTGTTAAACCTTGTCTTGACTTCACGCATATTATTTTTTTTTTAAGGAACACAATAAAACATTCCTGTAATGCACATAGTCACATACACATTTTGTCTACTTCCAGAAAAAGAAACAAAAAAATATGAACATCTGAGTTAATTTCTGATTGAAATAAAAGTCTTAAATTGTGGAACATTGAGAAGGATATGCATTGCAACACTAAATGAACAGAAACCAAACAAACAAACCAAACAAAATCAGTATGCCTTACAAAAATCGAGTCAACCAAAAGCACAAACTAACAAGGCAACATGCAACATCCATTCAAACAAACCAAACAAAAAGTGATTAACTTTACAACTTGGGAGTCGACAAACAGCACAAAACAGGAATTAGAAATGGTTGAAATCAGGGAACATTTCAAATACGATGAATGTATCTCTAAAATAAAGTGAAATAAAATCAAACAAGCAGATCTAACAAAATGCAATACACTTTATAAATTAGAGTCAACAAATGGCACAAAAGATGAATTAATGATGGTTGAAATCACAGAACATTCCTAAATAAATGTATCTCTAAAGAGACTGATGTGAGACCTTCGCTCAAAATCCCCCGCAAAGCTAGCCCTGGCTGCTCCAATAACAAAAGCAATCGGAAGTTGTCTTTGGTTGATGGTGTGAAATCGTAGAGGTAGAAAATAGCTCTGGGCGTAAAAGAAGAAAAATGAAGAATACTGTAACCAAAAAAGGAGACAACGAAAAAGTGATGAGAGGAATAAATGCCATTCTTTTACGTGCCGAGCTTGAAATTTCAAGAAAATAGTTTTCTAGAAGATTGAATTTTGTAGAAAGCTCTTATTAAGATTTCATACTAATCATAGTGAGCTGATGTTATTTTGCTGGTTTTCCCCATTGTATTGTGTGTTGGTGGATGAGTTTGTAAGATTATGTGACTGTATTTGTCCGTTTGTATGCTGATGTGCAGGGACAAAAATACACGGGGGCAGCGGGCGAATTCGCCCCTGAAATGCCCCTGAAATGCCCCAAAGAGCCCTCGAAAGAAAGAAAAAAGAGCCCCCCCCCCCCTCCCCCCCTAAAAAAAATAAATAAAAAATGTAAACAAAAAATAAAAAAATTATTTGGGGGATTTTTTGTATTGGATCAAATGCCGATCAGATGATCAATTACAGCATTAGAGCTTATTAGTAGCCCCTGAAATTCGAAAAAGAGCCCCGGAAATTTGTAGCCCCCGAGATGATAAAAGTAGCCCCCGAAAAGGAGCCCCCGAAATAACAATATTAATTTTTTCCCTGCTGGTGTGTACATGTATATGTGATGTTTTGTGCATGTGTGTCAGAGCATGTAGGTTTGTGTGTTTGTATGTGTGCATGTGCACATACATGACTTATAATGAGAATATATATTATGGATGTTTGTGTTTAAGTGTATACAATTTATAAATACAACATTTTGAGTTGAAATTTCATGCTTTGGTTTACCATTACAATTTGTCTGAATTTCAAGAAATATGGTTCCATATTATACTGCGAAATTTTCTAGAATATTCTGTTTTTTCGTTAAAATTTGCTTTGTGACGCACCACCTTGTGAAGATGGAGAGAAGATCTTCTATTTGAGGAAAAAAGAAGAAGAGAGAATGTGGAATCAAAACCCATAATATAATCTCATCACTTCTGTTTTGACATTTCCGCTCGATCGGATCGCCGACTGAAAACGTTTTCACGGTTTTTCAATTTCTCGCCTCTGGAAGTTTAGGAAATTTAAATCCCACTTTTGCAAAAAATAAATGAATTTAGTCATTTTTATCAAATCCTTGAGGTATATATTCCATGTTTGTTATTTGCTCCTAAGTCTCCCCTGTATCGACTTTCAGGTATCATGGGAAATTGAAAACTTTTTAACCATACTATTGTTTCAAATGGTGGCTCTGTTTTTTTTACATGCTAGTGATATTTGTAAATTGTGGCTCTGTTTTTTACATACTAGTGATATTTGTAGAGGAATTTTGTTGTGCGCACTTGCTAAATTATACTGATTTGATGTGCATTTGCTGCAGTTGCAAATATTTCAATATATATTTATTGTAAATGTAAATGAGAATATGGGTCTCTAAGTAAAAGAAAGATATTCAATATTTTCTCTCAGTAAATTTGATCCAAAGCAGTAAGTGACTTTGGTTTATCCTGATAGCAAAGTTTGTACATTTTGCAAATTTGTCAAAACATCACAAAATGTTCTTCAAAACCATCCCCTCTCCTTGTAAAAAGAAAGATACAGATATTCATCTAAATAGCAACCATTTAGATATATAGAAAGGCAACAACTTGTAAAATAAACAAGAAATATTCGATTATTCTTTGCAGTCCCCATTCCACATCACAACAAGTACCATCTTTCAAAACATCCAAACTCTCGTACAAAATGTAGAAAGTGACTTCAAGTCTTGTTTATTCAAATGGCAAAGTTTGTAGATTAAGCTTTTTAAAGCATCTTTCAAAACATCACAACTCTCTCCTCAAAGAAAATGATAATGTACCAAAGAAAGAGATGACGAATGGTCTGTTTTACTTCCCTTTTTTCTCAGTAAAGTCCTGATTGCTGGTGACACTTGTTGGAACTCTATCCACCCTAGGGGGTGCAAAAGTTACCCCCCTGTACAGTCAGCAGGGGTGTCCTTTAGCGAAACCGTAAACAAGAGGGGAGACTTTGTGATTGACTGGTGGTCAGTGCGACTTGGAGCTGAAATTACATGTGTAGACCTAGGGTCATTCACACCAGTGAAAAAAATATACGGGGGGGGGGGGGGGGCTCTGGGCGAATTTGCCCCCGAAATGCCCAAAAGAGCCCCTGAAAATCAATCATAAAAGAGCCCTTGTAATTCTGCATAGAGTTCAATGCAACACTTATTTTTTAGACTTAGAGTGCTATTTACATGCAGGCAAACTTGAAAAATAGCCCAGGAAAAATAAGTTATTTTTCCCCCTGATTCACATAATGGACCTGTTCACACTAATGGTCTGAATCCCCAACCCTGGTTTTAAGGGAAAGTACAGTTTTTGGTCAAACAAAATTTGAGTCAATAAGATCCCCCACTCCCCCCCCCCCCCCTCCCACAAACAAAATAATCCTTTCTAAAATCACCCCAATGCTGCCAAAAGTATCAATCTTGTTGTTTACTTCAGATTCAAATATCGCATATTTTCACATGTGAATCCACATGTGAATCCACCTATCGAAACTGGAGCTCTGAATACAATGGATTTTCATTTTTGACCAGTTCAGACTACTACCCCCAAAGGGCATACATTCCTAATATACTGTTCCCAATGTGTGTATTTTCACTTATTCATTGATAAATACCAAAGACTTATTGGCAGGGTCATATCACTTAGTTTGCATTCAGAGCTAAACTGTAATGACTTATTCTTTATTTTGGGGGAAAATATTTCATAAACATCTCAAGATTAGCAGTGCCCCCCCCCCCCCCCCCCCCTCCAGAAGTTTACAGTTTTTCAAAACATGCATTTTGGAAAATCTTATTTGTTTTTTATTGATGAACAGCATTTGAAGGATCCCCTAATGCCCTAAGAATGCCTCAATTTGTTTGTAACATTTCTTAAAGGGGAATTCCACCCCAGAAATGTGATGTTTGCTATAAAATGAAGTGAATATGAAGAATCATGATCGAAAATCTGAGCCAAAACGGTAGAGCAATACAAAAGTTATGACAGAATGAACTTTGCTCCGATTTTTAGTATCGTTCGCAATTGCTATCGATCGTGACGTCACTTGCGAGCTGCAGCCATTTTGACTTCTACATGGAAATTTTACAAAATTTAAATTTTCTTAATAACAAAGCAAATTTATGAGTTTACAAATTCCAAAGAGGTTGGCCCATCGATATTCTTCTATGAATTCGTGAAAACAAGCAGAGAAAATTTTATTTTTAGCAACGAAAATGAGAAATAAGTGTATTTTCATGTACTAAAGCCATGGCGAGTTGCTCGTCAATGATGTTGCATATGGCGGCAATTTTGAAACGATCGCTCATTACTACATTATGTTCAAATAGGTATAACTCCCGTGTTTCTTGTCCGATTTTGATCAAATTTTCACCAATTATGCCTCTTATTCTGCTTATTCAAATAACGAATGGTTTTATCAGGCCCGGAATACCCCTTTAAAGCAATACATTTTGTTGATACAGTATACAGTATGTACCATTTTTTATACCGGGTGTTATTTGTTAGTCATTATGATTCTGATAATGAATTTGACTCGCCGGAGTTGTTTAATCTGATCAAATAAGTGTTATAATGTGAATCCTCTAATAAATTGGGGATGCTTATCCAAGTTATCCTGAGATATCATTTAAAAATGTATGACATAAGAGGTTTTTCTGAGATTTTCATAATTTATAATGTTGCTTTTCTTTTTACTTTCATCGTGCAGGCACCGTGATTCTGCCCCACATGACCAACAGTAACAGTAGCTGTTCCATCAAGGGGGAGGACCCCCTCGAGATGAGCCGATCGGTGGAGCAGAGTCTGATGGTCACGTGTGTAGGGAGCCTAGCGGAACTGGGTGAGTGGAGTGTGTATTTTCAGGGGGAGTGGAATTTCAACAAGGAAGAGACACTTCTTTAAAAGTCACTGACAGAAAGAAATCTGATTGAAATGAATGATACAATTTCAAATGAAGTCTAGTCTAAATGTGCATTGTGTTTTTCCAGGGGGAGTAAAAATCATGAATGGAGGGACTGACCTGCATTGGGGATATTGTGTCCAATATCTCTAATGATGAAATAGAATTTGTAAAGAAGCTGAGATGATGTTGTGTTTCTAAAGAAGAAGAAAAAATGGAGTGAAATTTCATACACAAATTTCTTGTATAGTTTTCAGTAATTTGAGCAGGAATTAATTGGTTTTCTTTTCTATCTGTAAATTGTAGGTTTGGAGCCAAAAAAAAAGAGTTCTTTGTTGGTTTCAGAAAGTGTTGCTAAAAAAACTTCTTTTTTTTCCTGTCGTGTTAGATAATTTTTTTCTCTCTTATTTCAATTTGTCACATGTGATTTGATCATGTAATATTTGTTTATCTTTATAAGTCTTGATCTTGTTTAGGAGATCTTGTAGGGCGTGCGATGCACTTCCACCAAAACCGGCAGCGCATATCAGTCTCACCCACCAGGCGAAATGGAATCATCTTAGATTGTCACAATTCTAGTATTGTTCTTCTTGAATCTATACAAAATAATGCTTATTACTAGCTGTACCCGCGGAAATCCGCGGGTTTGTGTGAGAGAAAGGCGATAACGACATAAGGACACTTTAAAACTATACTATTCCCATAGCCATGATTTTAAATAGTGAGACAAAATAGACACGGGCAACTAAATCCCTCCCCACAACCCGTCGGGGCCCTGGTCAACAATATACATCCGGCCAATGTATAACAAAATCATGATGGTTTCAGTAGGCTACCCATGCAAAGTTATCCCCCATATTTCATAATTCTGGTCCACTACATTCGTGTTCTTGATAATATAGTAGCTTCGCCTCTGCCCCCCCCCCCCCCCCCCCTCCCCGCGACTCTAATTGCCTGCATGGCGCATAACCTCGTGTCTTCTAATCCGCGGGTTTGTTTTTTTCAGTGAAAAGCCATCACGATTTTAAGAACACAACGACCTCTGAAACTAATTTAAAACGTCCCTATCCACATGGTTTAAAAACGAAACAGGCAGGTAGGGGGGGGGGGGGGGGGGTGATCGCCTTTTCCCCTTTTCCAAATCTGCAGGATTTTGTCCTAAAAGTTTGATTTCCAATTTCAGTATCATCCCTTGTTATACGTTTATCATAATGTGAAACCCGGGTATATATTGCGATGGAGGGAACGCTTACAGCTGTCTCTTCATGCATTTAATAAAATGACACTCTTTATAATCATGTTGTATTATCAATCCTGAGCGGATTGTGAGATGGTATGCGAGATGGTATATCCTTCTTTCCTTGTGCGTGTTGTAACACATCTTGCCACAGGGTGGCGATATTGCACATTATACCATGGAGCGATTTTAGCAAGATTAGCCGATGCCCTGGTCAATGTATAAATACGAAAGAAACTCCCCTCAACCATTGTTCCCCCCCTTCTATATTCACTTCAATGCACAATTGCACCGTGTACAAAAGGATTAGCTCGCTCGCTCAGCTGTGTACAAAGCATGTGGGCTCGCGAATAACACACGCAAAACAACGATGACGAAACTATTGAACTAAGCTACTATTACACTCGTCGTTACAGTGCGTTGTCAATTTCAAACTTACGGATCATATGGACCATTTGCGTGATAATAATAATTTATATTTATCCAAAACTGGACAGTTTTGCAACTCGTAAACTTTGAATTGTTTCGTAATATATATCTTGCTTTTTAAACTCCGTTTTATATTCGTCAAACAAAGTTGCGGCGGTAAATCGGTAGTCATTGCTCGGCGCCTTAACTTTAGCAACCGCATTGCTGACTTTCCCTTTTCTTCGATCTGGAGGACGACCACGGGGCGGGAGCGACTCCGGAATACCTTATTGTCCTCCGCAAAACGTATATCCTTCGATCCCGACGGTCGGGGAGTCGCCAAATTCTCGGGGTGAGGATATCTCGAGTGGGAGGCATTTGGGGGGGGTTGAAGCTTACCGTATTAATATAATAGATTATGATATCCACTGTATGTTTAGGAGATCTTGTAGGGCTTGCGATGCACTTCCACCAAAACCAGCATTGGATATTAGCCTCACCCACCGAACCCATGGAATCAACTGAAATTCACATTTTTTTCTTCAGTTTGTATAAATATTTATTGTAATTATTAACAATAATTTCCATCTGTTTGTAGGAGATCTTGTAGGGCGTGCGATGCACTTCCACCAAAACCGGCAGCGCATATCGGTCTCACCCACCAAGCGGAATGGAATCACCTGGAGTCCCGACGCTCTGCACACGCTCTTCCACTTCATGCGATGCACCCAGCTGGAAAACAATGAAGTCGGCCCGTTATTACAACTCACACCAGAAAGGTATGTTTTCAATGGGAGATAAAGAGTGAAAAGGATTGGAGAGCATCTATAGAAGGAATAGGAGAAGGATAAGGAGAAAGGAAATTATTTTGTTGGTATTGATGATGAGAAGAAAAGCAGAAGGAAGAGGAGGAGGAGGAGGAGGAGAGGAGAAAGAGGAGGAGAAAGGAAGATGAGTAGGAGGAGGAGTCAGAAGGAGAGGAGAAAGGGGAGGAGGAGGAGGAGGATGAGGAAGATGAGTAGGAGGAGGAGGAGGAGGAGGATGAGGAAGAGGAAGAGGAGGAGGAGTCAGAAGGAGAGGAGGAGGAGGAGGAGGAGGAGGAAATGACGGAAAGAAGTGGGATGGAGGAGGAGGAGGGGAAGAGTAGGGGTGGAAGAAGGAGGAGGGAGGGAGGGGCAAAGGAAAAGTTTGAAAAGGAAAAGAAAATAGATCAGAATGAGGATGGTGAAATGATGAGAAAACAATAGGTAAGAAAGATGAGGGGAGAAAGAATTTGTAGGAGGGTCATTGAGAAGAAAGAACAAATTTGTAGATTTTTATCATAAAAAGAGAAAGAGTAGGAGAAGGAGGTAGAAAGGATGATAGATGAGAGATGATGTTGAGGAGAAGGTGCGGGTGGGAGGAGGCAGAAGGGGTGAAGGGTTTCTCCACCCATCGATTCCATCTTGAAAACTGTCCGTTCAATTTTCAACTTAATCTCATCTTTTAATTTTTGTTTTACCCCAGGCCCTACGTTGTTCTACCTCCTTTGATGGAATGGATCAGAGTAGCAACCACACACTGTGAGCACAGACTGAGCAGCGTAGTCGATGCTGACGATGTCAGGCAAGCAGCTCGCCTTCTCCTACCGGGCATCGACACACCGATCAGGTCACTAAGGTAAGGTCAAAGGTCAGAGGTCAAATTCAACTGACTAGATAATTAGCAATTTTTAAGCAAATGAGAAAGGTTGATTTTGTTGAAACTGATATTTGATAAAGCTACACATTGCAGCTACTACAGCAGGCATAGTGAGAAGAATTGTACTATATATTGCCACAAGATGGCGCTATTGCATTTCTTAAAATTGACTGTTCCAGGAGCAGATGCTGTATCAAACACAAAATGACAATAGCAGAAAGAGTAGCGATAATAACCATGGCTTTAGTATCTCACAGACATGAAACCTGACAAAAATCCATTAATTCATGCCCTTCTGTCATTCATCTTATTTTTTTTTTTGCCACTTTAATTTGTCGGTCTGGAAAGTCACGTTGAGCTTCCTCAACGCATGCAGTATGCAGCACGTTTACAGAATGTTAATTTTTTTTTATTTTTAGTAAATTGTATATTTTGTATATTTGTGAATACAAAATTGGGAAATCAAATAACTTTAATCAAACAAATGAAAGAATTTCCATAAATTGTTAGTACCATTTTATGAATTTCATGAATTGCACCATTTTTATGAACAGGACGGACGAGTCGCTCTGTTCGTCGAGACATCTCGACGCGGCGCAGTCGGCGGCACGGTTCCAGCAAGACCTGGGCTTCCGCATGCTGGCCTGTGGCAGGACCGATCTGGTACCGAGCGCTGCGGCCATGCTAGGACCAGATGGTATCAACACAATGAGCGAACAGGTAAAATGATAATATGGTAGATTTTCATAGCGACTAATATGAAATCATCTTTAGGCACTTTACAAATACTTAATATACAGACTTCTAATATATTGTATACAATTACACATGAATGTAATTATCTTCATACAAGATTTAAAAGCAATTCACAAAAAAAGGAAAGGATTTTATTCTTGTCTTTGTACTTAAATTCGCAACTTATATTTCTGATGTCCTCATTTAAAATTGGAAGCATCATTGGATAATGAAAATGACAAAGAGGAAGAAATAAGAAGAGGATGGTTTTGATGATGACAATAAGATAATGATGATGACTTTGATTATGATGAGGACAATGATGATGATGAGGACAATGATGAGGACAATGATGATGGTGATTATGATTTTGACGATGATGACGATGAGATGATGTTGATAATTATGATGATGATGATGATGGTAGAGATGTGATTTAAAGTTGTGATTATTGTGAATGATATACATATAGTATCGGATGTTCTAAATATATACTTCTAAATTGACGTTGTTTCTCTGCAGGGTATGACGGCATTGATGCTAGCTTGTGCGAGGGGAGATGAAGCTATGGTGCAGATTCTTCTTGACAATGGTGCTAAACCCAATATTGCTGTAAGTTTATCATGATTCATACTTTATAATTATGGGATACTTTATCTGTGGTTATATGTTTGTAACGATATGGTAGCATATATTAAAAATATTCAAAAAATTAAAACCTGCAATGTTTTCCTGCACTTATAGGAAACAAACATTCTGTGTGTATATCCATATTCTTTTATCTCGTCAACAAACTGTTTGAAAAGTAATTTATCCATCGTACTTATCACATTGCCTACCAGAATCTGGTGTAATGTCTATTAAGTCTATGTAGTTTTTGAAATCTAGTACTTGTTTATAACAGGTTAACATAATTTTGTTCAAATCGAAGAAAAGCAATTATGTTGTTGTTCAAGAAATTCTAAACGTTAATGTGCCATTACTTGCAAGTTAAACCCATTCTACATGCATCAATGGAAACTCACTAACCAATTAATGTTCTTCAATTCAATTGTTTAGTTTTTATGTACGTTGTAATGTGATCCAACTTTCAGCGATCTATTCATTTAGTTTGTAGAGCCCTGTGTATAATTACCAGCATTTCATCCATTCTCAATCTGACAGGTTCCGAGCAGCAGTAGCAAGTATCCGTGTGTCCATCCCACCATCAGACACTGGTCGGCCTTGTCGTTTGCAGTCGCACACAGACACACATCAGTGGCGCAGGTATGAAATTGATTATAATTCTTTGATAAACATATACATGTATAGCTGATATTTTGGAAACATCCAAGGAGGCCCCTTCCCCCCCAAAAAAAAATAAAAATAAAAATAAAAATAATAATAATAATAAAATAAATAAATAAATAATACAAAAATAAATAAATAAATAAATTAATTAATTATTTCTGAAATTTAGTCACCGAAGATGCGTTAAGTTATGGCATTTTGATAAACCTACTTTTTACTTTTCACCTCTTCCTAGGTAGGCAATTGGGGAAAATGTAATTGTTTCTTCAGCGAATAAGAGGCCGGGTCGCCCCCTCTTCCCCTCCAATTTGTCTTTGTTTGCTGTATGCCCTTGTAGAGAATTTGCACTTAATGTGAGAAGAAAAAAATATATATATGACATTGCTATTTTTTCTTCCATCTTCAAACAGTTGCTTCTGGATGGTGGAGCCTGTGTTGAAGGGAGCACAGGGGAAAACTACACACACTCACCGCTACAGCTAGCATCGGCAGCAGGTATGCCTTTGATAAAAGGGTTTCCTTTTCTTATGAAATATGATACAAATATTCAATTTTTTTTCAATTTCAATTTATTCTTGCTTCCAACAAAACATTACAAATGAATTATAATAATGTACAAAAAATAGAGATATACATATTGGAAACAAGATTCTAAGTTGAACTGAAGATTCTAATTGTTGAACTGAAATACTAAGTTGGACTTAAACTTACTACGCCAATTGTAGCCTTGGAATAAAACTAATTCATATGATTCATATGCAAAAATGCAAGTATTTTATAGACTTTCCAGATATATTACATCAAGAACATGAAATCTCCTCAATAATAAAAAACAATGTTGATGATTTATCCAAATGTTATGCTGCGTCTTATTACTATTATTTCAACTAATGGCTTCCCAAAATTTTAAGTCCAGATTAATATTTATGTTCGACAAAATATCTTTGTATAACACCCTACAGGTTTATTAATTTGATTTATCCATCTTTACACTTTGCACGCTCACAATTATAAAGCAACATTTCTGGGAATGTAAAACAAGACCCGAAAACTGCTGAAAATTTCTTCTTAAAAAGTTAACATTTTTAGAAACCTAGTTATCTACATGTACTTGTGATGTGTCCTTTATAATAATACTGTCTTCTTCTTATTATAATTATAAGAATCATATGTGAATTAAGAAAAGATGCCCTCTCAAGCTTGATTGTAATCCTTATTTAAATTTTTTTTTTTACAGGTTATCACGAACTAGTGTGCCTTCTCTTGTCTAAAGGGGCGGACCCTTACCTAACAACGTTGCATAGAAACGGCAACAGCAGAATTAAAAGGGCTTGCAAATCTTTTAAATATTGAATTGTTTTCTTTTTTTTTGCTCCAGGTTATCACAAACTGGTGTGCCTTCTCTTGTCTAAAGGGGCCGACCCCTACCTAACAACGGTGCATAGAAACGGCATCAGCAGTAAAGGGCATGGAAACTCATTCGCACTGGCTGCCGCACACGGTCACAGGTGATTTAAGATTTCTTCGACATTTTAAAAAGGAAAAAGAGAGGAAATACAAAATTATGAATTATCTCCCTCGTGTATTCCATTACAAAATCAATCTCTAAACAGACTATAACATATAGATATGATGTTGGTTTAGTTTACAAAAACAAATTATTTGAAGTTTTATGTATGTTTGTAGATTAATATGGTCAGAAGATGTTATTTAGACGTTACTTTTCTTCATAAGTAATGCAGTTAAATATCTAGATTTACAATCATTGATTTGGTAATGAAAACTATGAATGTACATATGAATGCAAATAATTGTTTTGAGTTATACGAAATGTAGTATTACTCTAAAGCTGCATGATTTTATATACTGTCCATTCTTTGGACAAAGAGGGAGCTATTATATTTTCCTCCACAGGTACCTAGCTATAAAGTGGTACTAATTGTTTTTACGTCTTCTCACAAGAAAATCAGATATGATAAATTATTTTTTAACCGATTGCCAGCAGGATCTTGGTAGGTCCTGTATTAACTCTGTAAAGATTTAAAAATCCATGAGTGGACAGATTAATTGAATACATGGACAGAAAAAAGGGTGTCTAAATTATCATTTCGATATGATTTGTAACAGTAGTTTCTCTTATCATGGACTTTTAGAAATGTTCTACGGAAGCTCTTGGAGCAGCCACGCCTGATCAGATAATCAGACATCCTGTCGTTGGAGGAGATCCTTGCAGAGGGGGTCATCGGATGGTCTTAGGGAGAGGATAGACATTTTATTTAACTTTCCCACGGGAGAAAATGAGCAGTAATTAAGTAAGAAAGGAGGTTTCTTACATTGTATATCATTTTTTTCCCTCGATCATTGCCTTTTTAGAAATGTTCTCCGGAAGCTCTTGGAGCAGCCACGCCTGATCAGATCATCGGACATCCTGTCGTTAGAGGAGATCTTAGCAGAGGGGTCATCGGATGGACCCAGGGAGAGGAAGGGGACCAAGGCCTCCAAGAACAAAGTGGCCAACATGCTACAGGTAAGATATTTAAAACTTCATACTCTTTATAATTTTCATCCCCATTTTATTTTCTTGTAATGATGATGATGGTGGCGATGATGATATGTGTGATGCTACAAAATGATTACATTAAAAGAAGAGGATGATGATGATGATGATGACGACGATGAAGGCAATGATGATGATGATGATGGCAGTGATGGTGATGTTGATGATGACAACAATGATGATGGCAGTGATGATAATGTTGATGACGACCACAATGATGACGATGATGATGATGGCGGTGATGTTGATGACAGCAATGATGACGACAATGATGATGGCAGTGATGATAATGTTGATGATGACGACCGCAATGATGACGATGATGATGGCAGTGATGGTGCTGTTGATGATGATGACAACAATTTTGATGGAAATGATGATGATCTGCTGTTTGGCATCCCCACAAATATTGATGTCCAATTTTCTTTTTAAATCAATGTGAATTATGTCTGTGCTAATTCTTGAACCCTGCAATCTTATTTCTTAGGAGGCGATGTACCACAGCTGCGAACATGGCTACCTCGACATCGCTATGGAGCTGCGAAGCCTCGGTGTCGCTTGGACGCTACACACGTGGCTCGAGACACTGACCACCGCACACTACTTCCAACGCAAGGCCATCGTCCAGTGTCTCTTCCGGGACTTTGGCTCGGTGGCGATCGGCGAGGACTATGAGGAGCTGATTCATGACGGGTTGCCGCTGTTCTTCGACATCTTCAGGCAGAGCAAGGTACATCAGATTGATAAATTGATTAATAAGATTTTTGACTAGATGCAAGACATTTAATTACCACTAGATTATTGACTGAAATGTTTGACTGAATTCGTTTTAAAATAAAGTTGACAAATTGAATCAATTTTATCAAAAGTGGCCAATTTTCGATCATCACCAAATTTTTGACACAAGCATTTACATGTAGGTTTGCTCTGTCCTGGTGTGCAGTGGAGAACAAAAAAAAACAGATCCAAGATGGATTGCCTCTCTTTTGCTGGAAATTCTGGCACATTTGGAAACCTTCATAGATTTATTGGGAAAATTATTGACACTTAGAATGCAAGGAATTTTACAGCTCTACAGGTGTGTATGTTGTGGTACAAATATGCAACATTGACACTCAAGGAGCTGATATAAATTTCACCGTGGTTGTTTGCATTTTTTAGATGTTTAACCATAGATTTTTGTTGCAATATTTAGTTAAATGTATAATTGATTTTAATCTTTATTTATTTCTTGTTTCCAGAATGAGCTGATCAGCAAGCAGTTGGGCAGTGTGTTCTCCCTGTTAATGGGCACCGATGAAATCCCCGAGATCCCACCTCCAGATGCTATGCATGCCGCAAGAATAGGTGAGATATAAACATGAGTGCACCATAAAAGTTCATGTAGCACCTGCTGGAATGCTACCCAGGGAGTGGAGTGAGTGCACCATGAAGTGCCTATGTGACAGTGCGTTCTCCCTGTTAATGGGCAATGATGTGGTTCCAGAGATTTTGCTCTCTTTACCCCTTCACTTCGAGATTCTGAAATCCCCATAGACTTTGTACATAGCCCACCTGGTTCCCGTAAACAATGGGGTAAGTTTTTTTCCCCATTATCATTTATCAATGAATAATTATTTTTCTTTTATAATAAAGATCCACAATACATCAACAATCCAGACATGTCAGACGTCTGTTCTACGCCCACAAGATCGTCTCATCCAAAAATTGTCCAACAACAAGATCGTATTTATAACTAAATATGTACTTAACTTTTGTATTTTCTTTCTTGATATTGATTATTTAGATCCCCAATACATCAACAACCCGGAGATGTCGGACGTTACGTTCGTGGTGGAGGGACGTCCGTTCTACGCGCACAAGATTGTCCTGGTTACGGCTTCGAAGCGGTTCAAGGCGATGCTGTCCGACTGTATGATTGACCCCCACAAACCGGTTGTCAACATCAACGAGTTTAGATATCACATCTTTGAGGTAACTATTATAACTATTATAATTTAGTTACACTAGTTATAATACCAAAAAAACAATGTGTGTGATAAAACTGTTGTGAAGTGAACATTCAAGATATTTGACTAAAAAAACCAGATTGGTCAAGATCGAGAAATTCAGGTATCGTACATGTAAATAGTAAAAATAACCCTAACCTGCTATAAATTGCCAACATGGATTTGCTTTACTGTATTTGCTGTGTATTTACTGTGTAAGAACTACATCCGTGTATTAACAGCACCCCCAAACTTTTTTTAGATGGTCAAAGTGTGCTGGGGGTCGGTGTAATAAACTAAGCATTCCAGACTTTTCTTCCAAACTTGCAAATATATCTAGTCTTTTAGTACACAAACAACACAAACTACTTGTTACTGATTGGAGCAAAACATAACAGAAAATCAAGCTTTTCCTGCACATAAAACTATATCTGTGTATTAACTGCACCCCCCCCCCCCCCCCCCCTCTATTTGTGTGTTCTTCTGTCTAGAAAAAGGTGCGGTTAATACACCGGCAAATATGGAAATCATCAGAATAGGGGGAATCAACAAACCCTCAGTCTTCTAATGTGTTGTTGGGCAACCTACATGCTCAATGCAAAGCTATTCGCTATTCTTTATTCTTTATTCTTGTTCAACTCCACCCAGCTCTTGTAATTGTTCCATTAAGATCTGAATGTCTGAACTGGTTAAATTTAATTTAAATCTAATCAAGTGTAGAAAATAACTACTGTTTTTCTTTCTCCATATAGATTGTGATGGAATACCTCTATTATGGCAGTACGGACAACATCCATGTGAAGTCTGATGATTTGCATGAGGTAATATTACAATATTTTTCCCATGAAATAAATTATTTCAAATTTGTTTTCATGACATTACTATTAAAGATTGTTGATATATTAAGAATTTGTTCCCGTCATTCTTGATTTGCCTGTAAGTATATAGGAGTATGAATTATTAAAAAAACAAATTAAAGAAACTGATGTGGAACTTAAAGATCACATTTTGCTTTATACTCATATAAACAGGGCACACAAATTATTGAAACTGTAAAATGTCTGAACTATTTGATCAACAATGGTTTTTATAATTACTGTAAATTTCTTCTAATAACCTTTTATTTTGTCAATTTTATACCTTTTTTCTAGACTTATAAACTCTGTTATCTTTTTTACAAGGTAATACATGCTCACACGGCTTTCTATCTCTTTGTTGTTCAGTTGTTATCAGCGGCAAATCACTTTGTGCTGGCAGGACTTCAGCTCTTCTGTGAGAGGCAGCTGAGCCGAGAGTTGGCCTGGGACAACGCTACCACCGTCTACAGAGAAGCTAGGGTATGTATATCATCCTCCTTCTCAGCATCATCATCTGATCATTATTATTATCGTCATCATCTGATGATGACACCAACATAAACATTCTAATCATCTGATGAACACAGTATCATATTTTTTCTATTAGTTGTTGTCATCATAATCATATCATCATCATCATCATCATCATCATCATCATCATCATCATCATCATCACCATTACAACCATCGCCATTGTCGCTGCCGACGCGGTTGCTGCCACCATCACATCACCACCACCACTACCACCATCGATCACCATCAATATCGCTATCCAATACAAGATCTAGTCCCTGCCCCCTTTAACATATGTATATTCTCCGAATGTACAGAAAAGCCTTTCGCAAAAAAACACCCCTTTTTTAAAGTGCCTTGGCCCACGCCCCCCCCCCACAACATTCACTCCCTCTACGACGGGAAAGAGCCAATCCTCTTTTTCGCGAATGGCCAGTCTTAGCCAGTCGTGTTTTTGTGTTGCTCCTGAAATTGCAATTTTGGATTTCAAGTTTTCAAGCTTCTAGCTTCTAGAACTTCAGTGAGATCTACGTGATTTGTATCCTTTTCACTTCGAGCATTACCCCTACTTTGTGCCGTGCCTTGGCCATTTTTAATAATGAATTTGTTGCCCGTTTCGGCGGCCGTTTTATAGTTTAATTGGCCCCGTGAATCGGGCGCTCCGAGCGTATTTTTGAAAGATTTTCCGCCGTAACTCGGCGGGTGCGCTCGGAGGATCGGCCTCCCGTTGGCGTTTGGTTTTTTGCCACGTCAGCGCCGGGCGGCCATTTTGTTTTCGCACGGTGTTATTGTCGGGGTTTTAGTTCGTGCGTGGCTTTGCCCCTTATAATTATTGTGTGACTGAGGAAGCTTTGATTGTCTATTTTATCAAATGAGATGTGTTTTGTTCCTCCGGTTTGTCCGTGTTCCACGGTGCAGGGGTATTTTAACCTCCTCTTGCTTCTCTTGTCTTTGCTTTTTTTGTTTTTTTTTTGGATCGGGGGCGGCGGGGGGGGGGGGTGGGGCTCGGGCCCTTCCTCCCCCCCCCCCCCTCCCCCCCCTCCCCCCCCTTGGGGGGTGGGGGCCTGGCCCGGGGGTGTTGTAAAAAAAAAAAAAAAAAAAAAAGAAATTTTTTTTTTTTTTTTTTCGATTTTTTGCTGGCTCCGGGCCCTCGTTCCTTGTGTTTCGTGTTCTCTCTTTTGGTTTGAGCACGTTTGCAAGGACGTTAGCACTCGCGCGTAGGTCCTTGCTGGTTTTTTAGGGTAGGTGGATTTACGTTAGTGCTCTTCCTTTGGAAGTTTACCTTTACTGCTGGGGGGGTCACGGGTTGAAATAGTACCTTCTGGCCTCCTCCCCCTTATTTGGTTATTCATGTAGTGCGTTTGGTAGTGCATGTTAGCCTTTGTTTGCTTGCAGTTTAGCGGGTTCCGTTGTGGGTTTATTGAGCCGGCGTTAGGGCGCAGGTCTCTTTAAAGTTCGCACTTAGGGGGCGGAGCCGCATTCGGTGCCCTCTGCCCCTTCTCCCAAATATTGTAGTCGGAATCATTCTTATAAGCAGGGAACTTCGTTTCAAGTCCTAGACCTCTGGTTCGGATTGAGCCCACCGGGAGGCCGTGCATTTATTAGAGAAGAATAAATGGGTAGTTCGCTCCCTTCGGGTAGGGGGGGGGGGGTTGCGGACCAACTCCCCCCGTGTTCTCGGGGCATTCGTGGGGTGTTTCTTTTGTGCAGTCCATGTTGTCGCGGGCACCCTGTCCAGTTTTTCATGTCCGATATGTAGCGGTTGTCGTCGCGCGTCCCTTTGGCCCGTGCTCCGACTTCCGAATTATGCATGTAGGGGGGGTGGGGGGGGCGGCGACCCCCCTCCCCCCGCCTTCCCCTTCAGATCGAGATGTGCGTCCTGGGCGCCGTCAGGCGGGGCGGTGCCTGGGATTTGTATACGCCCAAGGGGGGCTCCCCCCCCTTGTGGGTCGGCTATCCCTTGTTGTGGTAGTGGGTCTGTTAGCTCCTTTTTGTGAGAGTCTTAAGATGGTTATCGATCATGTTAGGCGCTATACAAATCGCTTCTTTTTTCCTTTTTCAGAGTTAAGTCCCGTGTAGGCAGGTTTTTCTTTTGGGCATGCCTATCATGGACTTCAGACCCGGCTTGCCGATGTGGTGTGTACCGATGCCCGACTGCGCTGGCGGTCTTGTGTAGGGTCCCTTTTTCTGTTCCCTTTATGAGTGGTTTAATTTGCTGCGGAGCGGGATAGGGGGGGGGGGGGGCTTGTTAACCCCCCCCCCCCCCCCCTTTCCCGTCTTCGCCTTGTATTTTATCTTCTCTCTTTTTCCTTCCAGGTATGGCATCTTCCTCCGTGGTTCCGGGCGTCCCACCTCTGCTTGCGGGTGGTAGTGGCGAGATCGGGAGTTTGGGGATGGATGGCGCCCCTCCGCCCCTGGCGGGGTTGGGGGGGGATACGGGGTTGTCTATTAGCGGCGGCTCGCGCGTTTCTCTTGTCCCCGTTGAGGACGATTTCGCGGGGACCGGGTCCCAGTCGTATGCGTCTGTTGACGACGAGGCTTGCCCTCCGGTCTTGGAGGGTCCTAGTTTCAAGAAGGCCCGGGTCCACTACAGAGTGAGGTCCCGGGCGGGGTCCCGCTTTACTACCAAGTCATCCTCTAGACCTGGGAGGTCTGCCCAATCCTTGGCCTTCGACGCTCGTGGTAGGTCTTCGGTGCCCAAGATGAAGGGCCCGTTGGCTCGGGCCACCGGTGTTCCGTTGGGGGGTGCTCCGGTGTCCCCTGGTATTCCTGGGCGCGGCGTCCCCTGTGGGGGAGCGACCGTACCCAGGGCAAGCCCCCTTGGTGCTTTTGCGGCCTCGGCGGCTTGCCGTAGTGCCAGTCTCGCCCGTGGCTCAGCTCCTTCTGGGAGCGTGCTCCGGGCCAGTGTTTTTCAGCCCTCGGGTCCGATGGGATCCCCGGGTCTGTTCCCTCCGCTGGTGTTTCCCAGTACCCATGTGGGGGGTTGGGGGGCCGCAGCGCCCTTGGTACCCCCGGTGCGTGGGGGGTGGTCGGGCGTGCAGCCGGTTGTGGCCCCCCCGTTGGTGGCGGAGCCAGGCCTGGGCACTGGTTCTGCTTCTAATGCGGACTTGTTTCGAGAATTCGAGTCCTTCATGGCCGCTCGGTCGAATCCGATTCGGGGTGTGCCTGCGTCCCTGGGTGCCCCTCCGGCGGAGGTGGCTCCTTCGGCTCCCCCTCCCTCTCCTGTTGGCCCGAGGGTTGGGGGTGTCCCGGCTGGGTTGGAGGAGACTGAGGTCTCCGAGTTCCTGGATGAGGAGGATCTGGATGAGGAGGAGGATCCGTCTTCGTTGCCTCGGCTGCTCCAGTTGGGGCGGGCGGCGGAAGCTATGATTTCCTTCTATGACCCAGAGCCAGTGGCTGTGGCCCCGGAGGCCCCCGAGCCCCAGCCCTGGTTGTTCCCCTCAGCGCCAGTCCCCTCTCATGGTATGTCCGTGAGAGCGGATTTTGTGCGGGAGTTTGAAGCTGTGGCGGGAGAGGACCGGTTTAAATCTCGGCGTCCCATCTCGTTGCTTCCCAAGAGGGCGCTGCAGGCCTTCCCCGTTAAAGCAGCTGATTGTGGTCTGCTTCTTGAACCTGGGGTTCATTCGCCGGAGCTGTTGGCTCTGGCGGCCTCAATGGGGCCTGGCAAGGCGGCCGCCCTTAAGGACCAGTCCTTCAGGGAGGAGGACCGCCGTTGGTGCATTGTGTCGGTTAGAGATTTAGAGTTAGAGATCCCGCCGGAGGATCGCTTATCGATCGCCGACCTCCTCCTGGGTCTGTCTGAGTTGTTGTTCGATCAAGTGTCTCGTGTGATCGTGTTCGCCTGTCGTAGGCGGCGGGAGCTGGCCCTCAATGCGATTGGTTTGGCCAGGCTGGTGGAGAAGCCATCAGTATTGGCTATCCCCATGGTGGGGCCCTCGTTGTTTTCGGGGGGCCTTAACAAGGCGATAGACACTGAAGTGGACACGGATAAGCGGGCTGCCGAGGTTGCGGGTCGGCTGCGTGCTTCCGCTCCTCGGCGGCCGATTCCCTCTCTTCCCGTGCATTCCTTGCAGCGTAAGAAGAGGCAGCGTTCTTGGGGCGAGCCTGCTGCTAGGCAGGGTCCCTTTCGTGGAGGCGCAGCCAGACCTGGGCGGGGCGCCCCGCGGGGTGGTTTCTCTCGTGGAGCCGCTTTTGGTGGTCAATCACGTCCCAGCGCTCGCCAGCGTCGTGGGCGGGGAGCAGCGGGTGCCCCCCGTGGTGGCAGGTCTGGTCAGCCCTCGTCCGCCGGTCGTTTGTGACGGTGGAGGAGGCGTGGGTGTGGCCCTAGGGCCAGTGGGGGGGCGGTTAGCCGCCTTCCGGGAAAGGTGGGCGGAAATTTCGGCGGACCAGTCAGTTCTAGACGTGGTAGCGCCTGGATTCATTATCGACCTTCTGCCCTCCTTTCCCGGCGTCCTCCGGGCTTCCACTCCGCTACCTCAGTCGTTGGAACTGAGGAATGTCCTCCTGGCGGAGATCGCTTCGTTGGTGGACAAGAGAGCCGTCGTGGAGGTCCGGGACTTCCCTTCTCTTTGTCTGTCCCCGGTGTTCTTGGTACCGAAGCGCACCGGGGGCTTTCGTATGATTTTAAATCTAAAACGGTTCAACCTGTTTGTACCGGACGTTCATTTCAGAATGGAGACTCTAGCCTCCATTCTTCCCCATCTCCAGACGGGAGAGTGGGCGGCGTCTATAGACCTCTCAGACGCTTACCTCCACGTGCCGGTCCACCCGTCCTGCTGGAGGTTCCTGGGGTTCCAGGTAGGGAACCGCACTTTTCAGTATCGAGTGCTTCCCTTTGGGTTGAAACCTTCCCCCAGAATATTTTCCCGATTGGTAGCAGTGGTGGCCGGAGCCTTGCGTCTCAGAGGCTTCAAAGTATTCGTGTACCTGGACGACTGGTTGGTCGTGGGTCCTTCCGAAGTGGCGTTGCGCCAGCATGTGGCAGAAGTCCTGTCTCTAATCAGGTCTCTCGGGTTTCTAGTCAATGCAAAGAAGTCGTCGTTGACGCCGTCCCGACTCCCCGTGTACCTGGGGGCAGAGCTCGATTTGCTGACGCGGTTGGCCCGGCCGGCAGATCACCGGGTCGTGGCCCTCCTGGCTATCCTCCATCAGCTACGGGCGAAGCTCTCTTCGCCGGCAGAGTTGTGGCAGGCCCTCCTGGGCCATTTGGCCAGCCTGGTCGACCTGGTGCCGGAGTGCAGGTTTTTTATGAGACCAATCCAACTGTTCCTGAGGGAGCATTTCCATCAGGCCGTCGATTCCCCGCGTCGGCAGGTTCCGTTCACGGCCCAGGCCCTGAAGGCGTGCGAGGTGTGGGCGGATGCCCAGTTCCTCTGTCAGGGGAAGCCATTCCAGAGCCCTCCCCCGTCGATTACCGTCGCCACGGATGCGTCCCTGGTGGGGTGGGGGGCTCACCTGGGTCCTCGCTGTGTGTCAGGCCGCTGGTCGCCCGCCATGGCCGGGCTCCACATCAACCTGCTGGAGATGTGGGCAGTTATCCTTGCCGTGAGGGGATTTCTGCCGTCTCTTCAGGGCCGGTCGGTCAGGATAGAGTCGGACAGCAGCTCGGTAGTTTCTTATATCAACAGACAGGGGGGTACCCGGTCGCCGAGTCTGTGCCTCCTGGCCCTGAAGTTGTGGGGGGTGTGCCGGGAGCATCAAGTTGTCCTCCGGGCAGTCTACGTTCCGGGGGTAGAGAACGTGGTGGCGGACTTTTTGTCCAGGGGGAGGTATCTCCCGTCCGAGTGGAGGCTCCACCCAGAGGTGTTTCGCCGAATCTGCGAGGTGTTCCCCAGCCCTGCTGTGGACCTATTCGCGTCCTTGATAAATCACCAGCTTCCATGCTATTGCTCCCGGGCCCGGGATCCCGGGGCGTGGGCAGTGGACGCCTTTTCCATGTCGTGGAAAGGGATTCGGGGGTTTGCGTTCCCGCCGTTCCCGCTCATTCCGTTGGTTCTGCAGAAGGTGGCAGACGACGAGGCGTATCTATTGCTTGTGGCCCCGATGTGGCCATCCCGACCCTGGTTTCAGTCCCTCCTGTCCCTCCTGGTAGCGGTGCCTCGGTTCTTGCCCCTGCGGCCAGACCTGGTGTCCCAGCCGTTATCAGGGATCCCCCACCCCAGGCCCCTCTCCCTGCACTTAGCGTTGTGGCCGCTGTCAGGCAGTCGGCAGAGCAGGGAGGCCTTTCTGCTCGAGCGGCAGAATTTGTCGCTTCGTCCTGGAGGGAAGCTACCAGGCGCACATATGATTCTCGCTTGTCTAGATTCAAGAAGTGGTGCGACGGTAGGGACCGAGATCCCCGTCTTGCCACTGTAGGTGAGGTGGCGGACTTCCTGATTTCCCTGTTCGACGAGGGCCTTGCCTTGGCGACTATTAGAAGTCACCGGTCGGCCATCGGGGCTGTCCACCGAGGGTTCCCCGATGGATCGTCAGTGTCGTCGAGCGAGTTTATCTCGCGCATCGTACAGGCCTGTTTCCTCCGACGTCCTCCGGCTCGTCGCTTGGTCCCAGCTTGGGACCTTCCCTGCGTGCTTCAGGCGCTGGCGCGCCCGCCGTTCGAGCCCATGGCAGGGGCGTCGTTGAAGTTAGTCTCGGTTAAGACAGCATTCTTGCTGGCTGTGGCTTCGGGGCAGAGGCGCAGTGCACTGCATGCGCTTTCCTTGGCCCCGGGGCATGTGCGGTGGGAGCGGGGTGGGGTCCGGTTGGTTCCCGCCCCGGGTTTCATTGCCAAAAATCAACTCGCGTCCTCGGCGCCGGTCGAGATTTTCCTCCCTTCTATCGCGTCTGCCTCGTCAGTCAGAGATGACAGACTCTGGTGCCCGGTGCGCGCACTCAAATATTACATTGATCGCACTAAGCTAGTTCGGACCACGCCTGCTCTGTTCATAGGTTCCATGCGTCCCCATCTCCCCGTTTCGTTGGCGACCATCTCAAGGTGGCTGGTGGAGGCGATCCGAGCAGCGGGTGAGGAGGCCTTGGCCCAGCCGGCTGTCCGGGCCCATGACACCAGGGCTATCGCGGCGTCCTGGGCGCTCTTCAATGGAGCCTCGGTGGAGGATATACAGAAGGCCGCCTACTGGTCTTCGGCCAATACATTCATTTCCTGTTACCTCCGTGACGTGGTGGCGAGCCGTCCGGCATTTGCTGAGGCAGTGCTGGCTGCTGGGTCCGCTTAGCGGTGCCCTCGACCCCACCCCCTTTTTAGTAAGTAACTTACTTTAGTTGGTGTTGGTCTGTATTTATACATATGTTAAAGGGGGCAGGGACTAGATCTTGTATTGGATTAGATGAATCATTTGTGATTTCATTATCCATTAAAGATTAGTCCCTGCCCCCTTTATAAGTACCCTCCCGTCCTCCCCGCGTCGAGAGATTCGCTTATTTTGTGAGGATTGGCTCTTTCCCGTCGTAGAGGGAGTGAATGTTGTGGGGGGGGGGCGTGGGCCAAGGCACTTTAAAAAAGGGGTGTTTTTTTGCGAAAGGCTTTTCTGTACATTCGGAGAATATACATATGTTAAAGGGGGCAGGGACTAATCTTTAATGGATAATGAAATCACAAATGATTCATCTAATCATCACCACTATCGCCATCGTCGGCATCATTGTCGTCGTTGACGATGCCGTCGTCATCATCATTATCATCATCATCTGTATTATTACGGTCTTTATTGTTATAATTTTGTTTGCAATCTTTCTTTTTGTAGTTATCTGATAATGAAGCCTATTCCTATCTCTTCTTCCTACTATATTCTGAAATGATTTATATTAATATCTGATTGGAATGAATATACCTGAGGTCTTTAATGCATATATTCTTCAATATCTGTCTTTTCTTTCTGCAGTTGTTTGGAGCCGAGGCTCTCCTCGACTACTGCCACCGCTTCTTCCTGCTCAACATGCCCGAACTCCTTGCCAAGAACGAGACCTTCAAGAAGCTGGTCTTCCCGCCCAAGCCCCACCCCTACGACCTACCCAGCATGCTTCAGGATATGCTGTCAAAGGTCATCTACGGTCGGCACAGCAAGCAGACGACGGTGTAGAAACGGTGAACAATCGATCGATGCCTTACTTTTGCCAAAAACAACTACTTTGGGGAGCAAGCTAATAAGTATGAAATTACAATAAGCTGGCAAATTAAATCTACGGTTGACCCCTACGACCTTCCCAGCAAGCTTCAGGATATGCTGTCAAAGGTCATCTCCGGTCGGCACAGCAAGCAGACGACGGTGTAGAAAGAGAGGACAGTTGTCGAACGACAGTGGTTGAACTATCGATGCCTTACTTTTGCCAAAAAATAACAATCGGGGAACAAGCTACATCTCTACCAAGCATAACATTAGGACAAGCTGGCAAAATAAAAACGGACGACGGTACAAAATTCGAACCAATCATGACTTAGAAAGAGACTCTGCGTATTAAAGGAACTGGGTGATGTAATCCATGCCCTGTTTTGCCAAAAAACAATAGACAAGAAACAATTAGGCTGCAGTTTACCCAGCATGCATCAGGACATGCTCTCGAGGGTCACCTACAGTCGACACAGCAAACGGCCAACGGTATATAGAGTTTGACAATGGAATCATTTTTATTCTGAAAGTTGTACAAGGGATTACAGTATATACCTGTATTTTCCAACTTCAAGATGATTGCCAACTAATTGAGCTTGGTTATTTGTACAGTCACAAAGTTGGAACCGATTAATGATTGTAATTTTCATTTTCCATGCTATTTGTATGTTTATGCCTAACATATAATACCCACTGGAATAGATCTGGGGGGGGGGGGAATGAATGAATAGAACAACCCCCCCCCCCCCCCTCGAACAAAATGAACTATTCTCAGATCTATGTCAGTGACCATATCATTTGGTACATTTTGGTACTCTTCAATCATCATCATATTCATGAACAATGAAGGAATATTACCATTATAAAAATATTGAACATTGTATTTATCTCATCTGTAGATTGTCCTAGTTGAAATCATATAAGCATGCATGAAATCATGACAATGTTTGTATTCAAAGTATCAAGCTCATTTTGTATGTTTTGATGACTGTGTGTTATTCATACCAACAAATATTGCATTCTTATAATGTCGTGATGAGCTTGTAATATATCAATGTTTAACATTTTATATATTCCAAATGTATGTCTTGTAATTTTGTATACTCGACAAGTATACTTATTTGTGTACAGCAACATTATATTCTACGCATTGAATTCACATCAAAACCACCAAAGCATTTTGCTTATACAGTTATGATCAAATTTCTTATTGATTGTATGTTATACATATTCATGTATTCCAAGTTTTGACTTGTTCTTAATTGAGACCATAATTTACTTTGTGTCTGTTTCATTTGACAAAGTTATGGCTGCTTTTCAATTAGAGTAAATATTGCAAACTAAGTTGCAATTGTTTGTAACGAGCTGTTCTTTAACTTCTGACTTGATCATGAATGACTCAAATATATGTGGAGAAAGAAAACACAGGTAAGATTGGTTATCGTTTTCCATGAATAATTTTAAACAAAAATGAATGAATTAATGTATAAATTCTCAACATTTAGTATATTTGCATTGTGAGTTGCCCGATGGGAGCTCTGCATTTTCAAATGACTAACTCTAGTTCGACATATGGTTTCATAACCATAAATTCTAATTATAATGTAACATTCATTGTCGCCTGATGATAAATACTAGTTCTAGTTTGACACATATATTGTGTCATAATTATGAATTCATACATTTGTGGAATTCAAATCAATTTTCTTGTAAAAAATCATCTTTAATCATTACACATGTATTGCAGAAGCTTACACTGTAGTCTCTGCTTCAGTATGTTATATATTACCAACTTAGTTTGATGGTTCAACATAATATATGTGACCGGCTATAGCAAAACCCTGCACTTGTTGGTAATTCATGTTTTAAAGAATTTGGCATTTTAAGTTCACATAAATGTGTGTAAAAGACTTTATGATTGTAAAATTGGAACAATCATATCTTCGCAAATTATTGACCATTTTTTTTGTTAGAACAAAGCATGAAATGAAAGCTTGTGATGAGGCCTTTCTAATGGTATGAAAATGCAGGGTTTTGCTATAGCCGGTCACATATGGGTTCATCGTTATAAATACGCTTTGTATTTATTGAAATTGAATAATTCTTCATTATGTTGCACTGGTTTCCAACTTAGCCTCATTTTTAGACTGCTCACATTTATGAGATACACAATGCACTTGCCACGCAGACAAGAACCGAATGAGAGGTTTATTTATCATTTTTGCACATGACTTTTTACTTTCATTTCCAACATCTCATTAATTAATTTATTAAGTCTGAATATATTGTATCGTTTGTATAGAGGGCTGTGACACGGGACCAATGAAATTGTACTTCAGGCTATACGCTAGCAGATATACAGTGGAACCTGTGTATAGTGACCACCTAAAGGGAAACTAGAAAAGTGGCCACTGTACACAGGTGACCACTGTACACAGGTTCTACAACATATTGTACAGTCAAACCTGTCTACAGTGGGCACCTAAGGGAAACAAGAAAAGTGGCCACTGTATACAGGTAGCCTCTATAGACAGGGTGACCTCTAGAAGCAGGTTCTGTTAACACTGTACAGTCAAGCCTGTCTACAGTGGCCACGTAAGGGAAACCAGAAAAGTGGCCACTGTATACAGGTGGCCTCTATAGACAGGGTGACCTCTAGATGCAGGTTCTGTTAACTCTGTACAGTCAAACCTGTCTACAGTGGCCATGTAAGGGAAACAAGAGAAGTGGCCACTGTAAACAGGTGACCTCTATAGACAGGGTGACCTCTAGATGCAGGTTCTGTTAACACTGTACAGTCAAACTTGTCTACAGCGGCCACGTAAGGGAAACAAGAGAAGAGGCCACTGTAAACAGGTGACCTCTCTGTATAGACAGGTTTCATAGAATTGTTTTTTTATCTCTAGCCTGAAAGCCTGTGAATTAGACTTTAAATGTACTTGATCATGATATGCCGATCCAGGGGGTGTTCCACAAAGATTCAAAGTTGAACTTGTAAGTTGGACCGAACTATTATATGGAAAGCCGTTTGGTTCTTCGTAAAATTGTTGAAACAGTTCTTTTGAAAAGGCATAAGGTTTGATAAAAATCAGTTAATTTTGTTATTATCAAGGAGCCTTGAAATAACTGATATACTTTGTTTGTAAGACGTTTCCAATACTTGCATTTTTGGCTTTAGGAATATTATGTTTTATTTCAAGGCTACAAATGGCTTTCCATAATAGTTAGGTCCAACTTAAGAGTCAAGTTCAACTTTAAATCTTTGTGAAACACACCCCCCAGGGTAGGAAATTCAGTGCCTAGGAATTTTAGTTTTGTTTTATCTTTATCTAGTCAATGTTTATCCATCAAGCCCAAAACACATTGTGTGTTCCATTACAGGATATCCTGGTCGATAAAAACATTATACTTTGATCTCATGACAAAAGATCCCATGGCTTGCCAAGTATAGGCTTTTCTTTTCATTATAATATTATACTCTTGGTTGATTTGATTTTGATGACAACATATTAGGAACATTAGCTAAATAATCATTACTTTTGTCAAAAAACCTTTGTGGTATGCAAGAATAGTATTTCCCCAAAATGGCGAAATAATTACAGTCACACCTGTGTATAGTGACTGCCTATTAAAGAGAAACAAGAAACATGGCCACTCTAGACAGGTGCCCTTTATAAACTAGGTTTCATCAAATTGTTATCTTCCGCAAGGGAATCACTTTTGTGGCCCTTATAGCCAGGTTGGCTGCTATAGACAGGTGGCCTAATTAAGACAAGTTTGACTGTAACAGCTTGCCAAAATACAATATAATAATTATAAGCTTTTAAGAGTAAAAGATCAGCCAAACAAACGAACAAACAAAATGGTAAAAAATCTGTTTTTAACAATGTACCAATACGACCACTGAGCAACAACAACAACAACAACTGGAAGGAAGAACTTACGAGAACAAAAGAGGAAAGAACAAACTAATGAACAACAAAAACACTTCTTGAAAATGTGCCAATTTGTAGCTTGCAAAATAAACACATGACTTCATGATCTTCATGAACATTGTACCTTTTTTCACGTGATGCATGTTCTGCGTGTGTTTTCTCACGTACACATTATAATTATCTGATAACTGAATAATTTCATCTACTCTGGCTCTACATGGGTTATCAGACCTCTTGACTAACACTTGACTTGATTTAGTGTTAGATCTATAGATATTGACAACTTGACAACCTTAACAGTACAAATGTTGAGTGCATTTAATTTCTAGACGCACGCATGCACACAAACAGAACACTAACATACATGCATGCATGCACTAGCATACACACAAACACACATGCATACAAAAAACACACAAACACACACACACACATACACATATTTACATAGAAAATGTCAACTGTAATGTTACATCTTGTAGGAAATGCATGTGTGAAGTACTGGGTACACAATTTCTGAATATTTGAGTTTTTGTATATCGATGTTACGTTATGTTACTTTTTGTTTTGCATGTTATATTTATTTTTGTTTGTATGATTTTATTATATACTATAATAATGCAGCATTTTAACTGCTTTAAAGAGCTTTAAGTCTCATCTGTGTTTGTATTTATGTAAATAGCTCTATTTTTTATTTATATTTTCTGAGATTTGTGTTTCTAATTTTTATTTTATTGATTTATCTTTAGATTGTGACTTATATTTTGTGTTGGTTCTAAAAATAAGAATAGCTAACAGTAATTTTGACGAAATTATTATAATAATTTGAGTCTGTTTATACATAATATATCTAGTTTTCTCAACTCATTTTACGCTGAAGAGCTAATTATGCTTTTTTAAGAAGTTTATTGTCAAATCTTACATTGTGTACAGTTTTCTAAAAAGTTTAAAATTACATTTTGAATGGAAGTTATCCAACTCATTATAAAAGAAAAGAAAAATAATGTGTTAAATTTGTTCAGAGAACATTTGTTGTATTTTCAATGTTCGTTCTTTAATGTTTATGTGACATGATTATGTTTATAAAGTAAAGTTATTCTAAACATTAAAGCTTATTATGGTATAATCATATTTATTATTATAATTGAAATGGACCATGTTGGTATAATAAAATGCTGTGATACCTACAAACTATCTAGTGAAGCTTTTTTCTTTTCTTTTTCTTATAGCAAACGCTTCCAATACGTGGATGAAATACAAGAATAAATATTTGACATACAAACACCAGTATTTCGCAAAATGAATAGAATAGTTCAAAAATCATTAAAATGCATGTGTTTGAGATAGTGTATACATGTGAGTGTGTGTGTGTGTGTGTGTGTGTGTGTGTCTGTGTCTGTGTGTGGGTGTGTTTATGTGCATGTGTGTTGTGTGTGTGTTTGTGTTTTATTTTACTACTCTGAATCAGAAAATGGAAAATGCACATTTTGGAATAGAAGAGAAGCCATTTATTGGTTTTATTCAATTAATTTCAATATTGGTCTCACCCAATGCAAAATTGTCTTGGGTTTACAATATCACAATTCATAAACAATAAATCAAGATTTAAAAATATCTGAATATCAACATTTAAATGAACTTTAAGGCCCTCTGCAGACTGCACAGAGCCGCTTCGACCCGATCTGACTGGTTTCAATCAGGATATAGTTTGGCACGGTCGGTCGGATCCGATTCATCGTGTTGAATCGGCCCCAACTGGCATCCGACTGTCTCTCGACTGGCAAAATATGTGTCGGGAGGCACTGAAAACTGAGCCGATCTGAATGAAAACCAGCCGGATCGGGTCGAGTCGGCTCTGTCTGCAGGGAAAACAAGAATATGAAAAGGGAGAAAGGCGATATGAGAATTCATAAAGAGGGATTAAAGGGATAGTAGCCTACAGTTGTGGTCAAACAGAATGTTAGTAATTAAAATTAGCAAATTATCATTAAAAACTAACACTTATATGCCAACGCCCTCAAGACACGTCAATTAGCTTCAACCATCTTTTTTTTAAAATCAACGTGAATGTGATGTTTGGGTCAAATAAGTATTCGATAGAGATATCATAAAAAAACAATTTTAAAACCATTTGGTAGATTTTCAAAAATGCGTATCATTTTTAGATATTTATATATTATTGAATAAAAGTTTGTCCCCAAATATTTTATTCCAATCATTTCAGCTATTTCTGTTTTTTGATCAAATAAAGTTGATTCTGTCATTAAAATTGTGTGCTCTTTCCAATGTTATACTTTATTTATTTATTTATTATATTTCTGCATGTCTCACAACAATCAATTTCTTCATAAAATAAACTGTCATAAAGTCGAACTAGAAACGCACAGAGGTCTGGCAATATAAGCTGGAAGCTTGAAGTGTTGCCATACCTAAGATAATCAAAGTTTTACATATTCTTAATGATACAGTAAAGAAAAAAAGTAATAAAATAGAATACGTTATGAATAGCTCAGTTCCAAAAGGTGCTTAATCCACTTTCCATAATAAAAAAATGAGTTAACTATATATCTACATTTATAAGCTACGTAGCTATCTAGGAATCCACAGTTTACAACAAATTACTCACTCAAAATCAAAATATAGAAAGTTCAATTTTCATATTCCGATAGGCACGTGTACAAAGTTGGGCAAAGAAACCTGTTTTCCTCGAAAGTTGAAAAAGTAGATATAGCGCTTTTTGGAAGAAAACTCTTCAAATACAGATAAAGATGAGAGTAAAGTCTGTACAGTTCTATACAGTATGTTCTATAGCGGGAAGAAAGGTAGCAAACATGATAAAAGGTTCAGTCCATACTGGAAGAGAATGGCAGGAAACAGAGAGATAAAAGAAAAGGCGGGGGAGAGAGAACCGAAAGGAGAGGGAGGTGGGAAGTTGCCCAATGTAATTAATGAACACCGTAAATATCATTATGCACTTCGTTTTTTATTACCTCACAAACAAAATTTATTATTGAAGCGCCCTCTGTATACCTAAACTGGTTTATCCCTTTAAGACGTATGAGTTATTTATACAGTAATATAATAATTTGAATTCTTGTATGGCAATAATTCAGGACTCTTATAATTATGTGTTTATATCCAGTGGGGTAGAGTGGTGGGGGGGGGGGGGGGGGGGGTCGGGCTGATTGGTGGCACACCTACTAATGTATTTATTTGTTTTTACACATAATTTTCCACTCATGTTTTTTATTGTTTTTGGAAAAAATGTTGGGGGGGGGGGGGGCATGATTGTGCACCCCGTGCACAAGAGTCAAATCGGGATGAAATTTTAAGGGAATACAATACTGACTCGATCAGTAACAAATCGTTCACAAAATGGTTATATTCCGATAAGGAATTCAACTTTTTGTTAAACTGTGAATTATCCCTTTAATCCCTTCAATGCCTAATTCAAATGAGACTATACAAAAGAAGAAGTTATTTTACTTATCTTGAGATAATTGAAACTCTAAGAAAAAATAGTACCAACGGCCTGTTATAATTGATGTGATATATTACACATATAAATATGCAAGTATATAAATCTACTAAAAGCGGCTGAAGTGAAAAGAGTAATATTCTGTATTATTTCAAAATGGAAAACTCCTGTTTTGCATAATGTACCCTCACTTACAATTTATTGAAAGGTTATGTAATTGTGGCCGTATTTTGCGCTCAGTAGGCTACATGACGAGTTACAAGTGTCATGCATTTATGTTACATGTACCAGCAAAATGCAAAAAAGGGGTATAGTTATTACGGGCAGGAAAATATTATAATGTACAGGTTCCATTATCTCCAAGATAATGTGAAAGTATAATTATATCATAGGCTAAATTGTTCATACTACAGTACATGTAGCATATCACGTCATGTTATATTTCTAGCGAATACATGCTCCTATAATTCTGCGAATTCAAAGTAAGAACTTTCTAGACTGTGTGACTACAAAATTAAGTAGCTGTTCACCGCTTCTTTTTGCTGTCTCATGCCCTTTGGTATTGTATTATAGTAAATGTAAACAAACGCTGAGTCAACCCAACAGTCCTTCCCATTATTGTTACTTGTATGTGACGTAGGCGTATTGTTATTGCATATGCTGGAAGGAGTAAGTGATGTAATTGGAATAGCCACAAAAACGTATAAATACGAGAGCGCGCCCGAAACTGCGCCATAATCATATATTGAGGAATCGAGATCTCTTGCGCTTTAGCAGTGTCTAAACCAGGCTGATCTTGTGCCCAAAAAAAGCTGAAACTTTCATCTCTTTCTATCAAGATCTTATAGAAAAGAACACCAAGAAACGTCAAAATGACTTCCATCGTGCGCCAGAACTACCATGAGGAGTCGGAGGCCGGCGTCAACCGCCAAATCAACCTCGAACTGTACGCCTCGTACACCTACATGTCGATGGTAAGTTGAGAGTTGTTCAGTGTGTTTTTGCTATGCCTATGGGTGGAATTTTGTGTGCGTAGTTCTGTTGTTCCTGTGCGATGGAAAATTTTCACCATGAAATGTTGTGTCTTTGCGAATGTAAATTAAACATAATCGTCACAGAAATAGGACGCCTATGATCATTTAACTTTATTCCTGATATTAAGGTGAACGGGAATTTGTAAATTAAAGATTGTTTTGACCAGTGTGAACATGAGAAATTGTGGACAAATGTTGGGTGTTCTGTTCTGAAAAATGGAAGGGTTGCATTCGACTTTGTCACGTCACGCGTTGCTCGTGACTTGCACATTTCAGGAATGCATTCCAAATGATATACTGCAATGCATTGCAAACATTGCAATTGTGCGTGGGCTGAGCTGAGCGTGTGTGAATGGCCATTGGCATGGGCATGGGATTCAGACAATGGGAATGGACGGTTGGTTGGTTCAATTTTACATGGCACTACATGAATTGTTTACTTTTTTTATGCCTCCGCCAACGAAGTGGCCGGAGGCATTATGTTTTCGGGTTGTCCGTCCGTCCGTCCGTCCGTCCGTCCGTACGTCCGTCCGTACGTCCCGTTTTCGTTCTCGCGATATCTCAAGAACCAGTTGACGGATCAATTTCAAACTTGGTATGAGTGTACATATTGGGGTGACAATGATCTGATTAGATTTTAGGGGTCATGAGGTCAAAGGTCAAGGTCACAGGACTCAATATATATGCAAAAATGCCTCGTTCTCGCGATATCTCAAGAACTGGTTGACGGATCAAATTCAAACTTGGTATTAGTGTAGATATTGGGGTGGCAATGATCTGATTAGATTTTAGGGGTCATGAGGTCAAAGGTCAAGGTCACAGGACTCGATATATATGCAAAAATGCCTCGTTCTCGCGATATCTCAAGAACTGGTTGACGGATCAAATTCAAACTTGGTATTAGTGTAGATATTGGGGTGGCAATGATCTGATTAGATTTTGGGGTTCATGAGGTTAAAGGTCAAGGTCACAGGACTCAATATATATGCAAAAATGCCTCGTTCTCGCGATATCTCAAGAACTGGTTGACGGATCAAATTCAAACTTGGTATTAGTGTAGATATTGGGGTGGCAATGATATGATTAGATTTTGGGGTTCATGAGTTCAAAGGTCAAGGTCACAGGAATCAATGTATGTGCAAAAATGCCTCGTTCTTGCGATATCTCAAGAACCGGTTGACGGATCAATTACATACTAGGTATGAGTGTACATATCGGGGTGCCACTGAATGTCAGATTTCAATCAAACTCGGTACCTGTATCATAAAGAGTCAACGTAGCCATAAAATGTTGGGGTCATGAGGTTGAGGTCAAGGTCACGGGACTCATTATACATGCAAAAAAGCTTGTAATACCAAAATCTCAAGAACTAAATGTCAGATTTCAATCAAACTTGGTACCTGACTGTTTTTTAGGGAGCCATCAAAGATTGGGATCATATGGTCAAGGTCACAGGACTCAAAATATAAGAAAAATTAAATCAGTGCATGTTAATTTGGGCATATTAAAATCGCGTGATAGCGGAGGCATAATTTTCGATTGCGCGCAATCGAAGATCCATCTAGTAATTGGTCTAGTAAAGGCATGGCATTTGATTTGTAGTTTTGTTTGTCGCATAATGATAATCAATGATCAATTGATCATCTACACCATACATGTATAACGTGAAAAAAGGCATGCTTATAATTATATTTTAAAAACATTTTAATTTATGACGATAATGTGATTGATTTTGCCAAACTTGAGAATATTTTCTTATCTAATGGACGTTCAATTGTTCCAACAATCTTTATTCATCCACTCTTTTATTTGCTTCTTTTGTGCATGTATAGGCCTTCCACTTTGACCGTGACGATGTCGCTCTGAAGGGGTTCCACGGCTACTTCCTGAAGGCGTCCGCCGAAGAGCGCGACCATGCCCAGAAGCTCATGAAGTTCCAGAACGAGCGCGGCGGTCGCATCGTGCTCCAGGACATCAAGGCCCCGTCGCGCAGCGAGTGGGGATGCGGCGCGGACGCCGTCCAGGCTGCCCTCGACCTCGAGAAGCACGTCAACCAGTCCCTGCTCGACCTGCACAAGGTGGCCTCCAAGCACGACGATGCTCAGGTACGTCAACAGTGAATAAAATGCAAGGCGGCTAGGTGCGAATTCGCCCCCTAAAATCATAAAAAGAGCCTCTGAAAATTTGCATCGAGTTCAATGACCCTGCGCTGAAGACTATCCTAGGAGAATTTCATAGAATTAAATGGTTCATAGGCCATGTTAAGGCATTTTCGCCCTCGAAATGGCAAAAAGAACCCCCAAAAATCATAAAAGGGCCTGTAAATCTGCATGGAGTTCAATCATGTAAATGCAAAATGAATGTTATTTTTAAATTTTATGCAGGGCAAGCTTGAGAAAGTAGACCCCAAAATTATTTTTTTCTCCGTTTGGAATTAGAGCTGAAATTCTTTTATAAGTTTATTGGCTTTTGCTTTGGGAGCTGGAGGGAAAAGGGGACTCTTGACCAGATCAAAACTATCCATTTGTTGCAACATTTTCATGATTTATAAGTACTTGTAAACTGTTTTCAGGAAATATCTAGTTAATTATATTGCAAATTATTAGAAATTTCAATGTGTGTTTGCATTTCTCCCAGTTTAAAAATAATTGTTATATTCTTTAAAAAATGGACCTCCTAGTAATTGATTTACATGACCCTTACTCCCAAGTACATGCATTATGATATTAATCACATTATTTTGTTTTCTTCCCCTTTCCCTTTCTTACCAACAGATGGCAGACTTCCTCGAGACCAACTACCTGACGGAACAGGTCGAAGCCATCAAGGAGCTCGGAGGATACGTCGCCAACCTCAAGCGCGTCGGACCGGGTCTCGGCGAGTACATGTTCGACAAGGAGCACTTCGACTAGGCTCCTCCCCCCTCCGGCGCCTAGCAACGCGAAGAACCTAACCTGACCTTATTTGGAAACAACTCTAATTATAATCTCTCTTGCTCTGCTTACTTGTAATATTGTGAATTATATACAAGGAAGGAAAATACCTGGAAAATAATCTACCACAGAGTATAAAAAGATTATTACAAATTTCTTGTTTATTTCAAACAGAAGAAACAAATTTAAAAACTAATTTGCATTTTTGCATATTTATAGCTTTTATTACATCTTTATCATTCAAAATCTACTTTAATTCAAAGCTATAAAAACCAGGTTCAGGGAAATATGTTGTGTTGGTTGTTGGTGTAGAAAAAAAAGAAAAATGCCTCTATATTCGGGTCTTGCGGATCCATAAACGTCTCCAACATCAAGATGTTATTGAAGGCAATAAAAAAAAATAAGTAAAATTTGAATGCTCGTTTTCATGGTTCTATTTAATGTGTGTTTATGTATGTGTGTTTATGTATGTGTGTATGTATTGTTTTTCTTTTGGATGATAAGGTAATTGAAATTTGGTAGGTTTTAGCCATTCATACCAAGATGAGTCGGTATAAAAAAGTCCCGAACATGCGTGAAAACTGATACGCACTTATATCCCATTCTAAAATGTAGGTAGGTGTGTTGTAACGTGTATTGTCGAGTGTTTTTTGCCTTGTGTGCGGTGGTTATGTTGGATGCGTTGGTTGTATTTGCTGTGCTGTTTATCACTGTTGTAAATGTTTGCTTTTCATGAGATGGTGTGTGTGTGTCTGTGTCTGTATATGAGTGTGTACAACGTGTGGGTAGGTGGGCGTATGTTTGCTGTGGTGTGGTAGTGATCTATCTTTCCCTGTTCAAACATGTGCAAAGATCACATGTACTTTGTATGGTTATTCCCGCAGTGCGTGAATGTGATTGTTCATAATTATGGTGGGTCTGGTTTTGCATGGTTTGTTCACAAGAGGATCCACTTCTACTTCAAACCCCCCTCCCCTCCCAGTACAAAAATTAAAACAATTATTAAAGGGATAGTTGAGTTTTGGTACCATATAGAGGGCGCTACACAAAATAATTTGAGATAATGAAAACTGAGTGTCAAATTTGAAAGAGCATACAATTTTAATGACAGAATAAGCTTTATTTGATCAAAATCGGTTCAGAAATAGCTGAAATATCCATAAACAACCATTTGTAATAATTGTGGGGCCCCACAATTATTCAATAATTTTGATCCAGTCGTTAACATTTCTTTTAAATGCTTCCTCTTTTCAAAAATGTACAAAATAGGTTTTTAAATAGTTTATTATCTCTCTAATCACTACTTCAACAAAAAATCACATGAACACTATTTTATTTTAAATTGTCGAAACCAATGAGTTTTTAGAGAGTGTCCTCTTGAGTTTTAACGGCTCTTTTGGAATAACAGGCTTTTTACTTAGTCATTTGTAATTGTATCCCCCGAACCCACTTCGGGGGATACTATGGATTTGGCCTCGTCGCGCCGCCGCCGCCGCCGCCGCCGCCGCCGCCGCGTCCGCCGCGTCCGCCGCAGAGATTTTCTTGTGAACGCTCTACAGGTCCGAGTTCTTGTCCGATCATTTTCTAATTTGGTATGAAGGTGTATTAAGGAAAGAGGATGAAGCCTATTGATTTTGGTGTGGGGCGGAGTCCTGGTTGCCATGGTAACCATGATATAAAGAAATAGTTAAGATTACCTTGTGAACGCTCTACAGGTCCGAGTTCTTGTCCGATCATTTTCTAATTTGGTATGAAGGTGTATTAAGGAAAGAGGATGAAGCCTATTGATTTTGGTGTGGGGCGGAGTCCTGGTTGCCATGGTAACCATGATATAAAGAAATAGTTAAGATTACCTTGTGAACGCTCTACAGGTCCGAGTTCTTGTCCGATCATTTTCTAATTTGGTATGAAGGTGTATTAAGGAAAGAGGATGAAGCCTATTGATTTTGGTGTGGGGCGGAGTCCTGGTTGCCATGGTAACCATGATATAAAGAAATAGTTAAGATTACCTTGTGAACGCTCTACAGGTCCGAGTTCTTGTCCGATCATTTTCTAATTTGGTATGAAGGTGTATTAAGGAAAGAGGATGAAGCCTATTGATTTTGGTGTAGGGCGGAGCCCTGGTTGCCATGGTAACCATGATATAAAGAAATAGTTAAGATTACCTTGTGAACGCTCTACAGGTCCGAGTTCTTGTCCGATCATTTTCTAATTTGGTATGAAGGTGTATTAAGGAAAGGGGATGAAGCCTATTGATTTTGGTGTGGGGCGCGGTCCTGGTTGCCATGGTAACCATGATATAAATAAATAGTTAATATTACCTTGTGAACACTCTACAGGTCCAAGTTCTTGTCTGATCATTTTCTAATTTGGTATGAAGGTGTATTAAGGAAAGAGGATGAAGCCTATTGATTTTGGTGTGGGGCGGAGTCCTGGTTGCCATGGTAACCATGATATAAAGAAATAGTTAAGATTACCTTGTGAACGCTCTACAGGTCCGAGTTCTTGTCCGATCATTTTCTAATTTGGTATGAAGGTGTATTAAGGAAAGAGGATGAAGCCTATTGATTTTGGTGTGGGGCGGAGTCCTGGTTGCCATGGTAACCATGATATAAAGAAATAGTTAAGATTACCTTGTGAACGCTCTACAGGTCCGAGTTCTTGTCCGATCATTTTCTAATTTGGTATGAAGGTGTATTAAGGAAAGAGGATGAAGCCTATTGATTTTGGTGTGGGGCGGAGTCCTGGTTGCCATGGTAACCATGATATAAAGAAATAGTTAAGATTACCTTGTGAACGCTCTACAGGTCCGAGTTCTTGTCCGATCATTTTCTAATTTGGTATGAAGGTGTATTAAGGAAAGAGGATGAAGCCTATTGATTTTGGTGTGGGGCGGAGTCCTGGTTGCCATGGTAACCATGATATAAAGAAATAGTTAAGATTACCTTGTGAACGCTCTACAGGTCCGAGTTCTTGTCCGATCATTTTCTAATTTGGTATGAAGGTGTATTAAGGAAAGAGGATGAAGCCTATTGATTTTGGTGTAGGGCGGAGCCCTGGTTGCCATGGTAACCATGATATAAAGAAATAGTTAAGATTACCTTGTGAACGCTCTACAGGTCCGAGTTCTTGTCCGATCATTTTCTAATTTGGTATGAAGGTGTATTAAGGAAAGGGGATGAAGCCTATTGATTTTGGTGTGGGGCGCGGTCCTGGTTGCCATGGTAACCATGATATAAATAAATAGTTAATATTACCTTGTGAACACTCTACAGGTCCAAGTTCTTGTCTGATCATTTTCTAATTTGGTATGAAGGTGTATTAAGGAAAGAGGATGAAGCCTATTGATTTTGGTGTGGGGCGGAGTCCTGGTTGCCATGGTAACCATGATATAAAGAAATAGTTAAGATTACCTTGTGAACGCTCTACAGGTCCGAGTTCTTGTCCGATCATTTTCTAATTTGGTATGAAGGTGTATTAAGGAAAGAGGATGAAGCCTATTGATTTTGGTGTTGGGCGGAGTCCTGGTTGCCATGGTTACCATGATATAAAGAAATAGTTAAGATTACCTTGTGAACGCTCTACAGGTCCGAGTTCTTGTCCGATCATTTTCTAATTTGGTATGAAGGTGTATTAAGGAAAGAGGATGAAGCCTATTGATTTTGGTGTGGGGCACGGTCCTGGTTGCCATGGTAACCATGATATAAATAAATAGTTAATATTACCTTGTGAACGCTCTACAGGTCCGAGTTCTTGTCTGATCATTTTCTAATTTGGTATGAAGGTGTCTTAAGGAAAGAGGATGAAGCCTTTAGATTTTGGTGTGGGGCGGAGTCCTGGTTGCCATGGTAACCATGATATAAAGAAATAGTTAAGATTACCTTGTGAACGCTCTACAGGTCCGAGTTCTTGTCCGATCATTTTCTAATTTGGTATGAAGGTGTCTTAAGGAAAGAGGATGAAGCCTATTGATTTTGGTGTGGGGCGGAGTCCTGGTTGCCATGGTAACCATGATATAAAGAAATAGTTAAGATTACCTTGTGAACGCTCTACAGGTCCGAGTTCTTGTCTGATCATTTTCTAATTTGGTATGAAGGTGTATTAAGGAAAGAGGATGAAGCCTTTTGATTTTGGTGTGGGGCGGAGTGCAATTGGTTCGGGGGATACATGTGCTCGGCTGCGCGACCCGCCGAGCGCGCAATTTCTAGTTTGTTAATCCTTTCGAGCTGTTAGTTTGTAATGTAATGGTAAAATTCAGTTTGACCAAAACTGTACTCTCTTTATTAGAGCTCACCCTTCCCTTTAAAACAAACTATTGACATTTGGATTAGAATAAGGAATGAGTTTCTTGTGAATGAGTTTCTTGTGAAATGCACTAGTGCCGTGACCTCGTCAAAAAAAGTAGTGACTTCTCAATGTCCCCTCGATATGTATTCAAAAAGTAAAGGGGTGTGGCATGGGCTTGGTACTTGATGTGGATTGTGGCGTCGCATGACGTCATAATGCCTGACACAAACATGATTATGACGTCACAATAGCTTACAGATACTCGTTGACCAATGACAATGTAGAACAGTACAATTTGTTTTGTACATCGACTAGCTACATGACATGTAGTTTCAATTTATTTCAATGCATTTTCATATCCAAATAAAAAAATACACGTATGCAATGTACGATGAAGTGTTTGACAAAAATAAAGTAGGTACATGTATGTCCTAATTAATACAGCCAATTTTACATCCAATAAAATCAAAACCATAACATAATCGAATACAAATATATATGAAATACAAAACTATACACGATACCACATAATAATGAAATATTGTACAACAGTATACTATACAACAAAAACAACAGCAAATAATTGCATGGTTGATGCTAGTCCGAAAAATCAGCCAATGTTTCGACGATTCTTTGTCGATTTTTGTTTTCTCTCGATGGAGGGATAGTATGACGTCATAATATTAAAGGACCCCCTCCAGAACGAGGTGGATTTTTCTGTCTAGGTTGATGCATGGGATGTGAGGGACTAGAAAAGGTCATTGACCTGTCTAGGCTGTTCCCCTGTTTGTCTTTACCCACCCCACTCCCACATGCACTCTATATAAAGGTGTGAACTTTCCCTTTACAAAAATGTATATATATACTCCGCAAAAAAAGAAACTGGACACTTGTATGAGACCAAATATTTCGTATTCATTAACGATAAAATATATGATATTGTATATCAAATTAAAGATAAAATTACCCTCTTCAATATTCGCATGAAATCCAGATGAAATCATTCATGCATGACTTGTCACGGTCAATTAACCACACCAAGGTCTCAGTGTTTTCAAAAATAGCAAAAATGGAACATCCACTCAACCATATAAATGTTGATAAGCATAATCTAAAACGCTATATTCATAAGATGGCATAATTTTTCATTACAAATGTGACCTTTTCTATCTTCATCTCAATAAAGAGTATAAATGAAGACAAATTGTGAACGTTATAGGTGTTATTTTCATCCAAAAGTAACAAAATGGGGAATTTCATGGCAAAGCTTTATTAGTCAAAATCACAGTTTGTGCCCTTATTTCAGCATGAAAATGGTATAAATTCTTGTCAAGAATTATACCGTAGTCCAAAGATCTTCAAAACCTGAAGTTACCCTTGGTCAAACATTTGGGCAGTCTTTAACATGACATTCCTCTAGGTAACTATGGTTCAAATTGCAGGGGACACATGAAATAGACAAGATTCATGCCTGTATTATACAGATCAGTATGATAATGCTCTCATAACCTGGCCCTGTTTTATTGACAAATTTGTATTTCCAGAGTTTGTTCATAACAATAAAGTTGAATAATGTCATAATTTACTTGCCCCGCTCATCTTGTTTTAAGTGAAACGCTTACTATCATTTCAGTCAAATGGTGTGGTCCTCCATTGTTTTGCTATTTTTGAAAACAGACTTTGCTAGTGTTAATTGACCATGGCATTTCATGCATGAACGATTACACCTTTAAGTTATACCCTGCATGTATAGGACTAAATTCCCTTTAATTTGATATATGATCATGTACACTTGATCGTACATTAATATGAAATATTTCAACTTATACAAGTGTCCAGTTTCTTTTTTTGCGGAGTATATATATATATATTATCTTCGACCAGTTCAACAACATAAAGAAATAATTATGAATAGGCATCAGCTCTTATATAAGCCTTGTATTTATATGTGTTATAATAATAGGCAATTAGGCAAATAACGATCGATACAGCGATTGTGAATGATATCAATTTAGCCTGTAATCCCTGGTAATGCTGAATCAAAGAACACATTTATACAAAACAACGAGAAATAATTCTGCCATCGTCTTTCACCACACAATATTAAACGCACAATATTGTTCACCCTAATTTGTACTACTCGATATCGGCTGAAAGGGGAGTATTTTTTTAAATTTATTTATTTATTTATTTTCAAAGATTTTCATAGGCATTTTACGATGGGCAAAGTACAAGTATACAATATAAATATAACAATGTTTGATATCATAAATCTTGTTTGATAAAGCATAATACTGTATTTGACTAACAACTGAAAATCAAACATTGCCGTGTATGTACACATATCAATAAAGATATATTATCAATCCATCATGCTATAATAGTGTCGTGCAAAGTTCAACAACAATTGGAATATAATATAATATTTCGTTTAAGATCAGGCTTGGGACAACAACAAAACACATTACACATTTTTAATACCGTAGTAAAAATGTGTAATGCGTGTGTTGTTGTTGTTGTTTTTTTTTTAATCGGGGGAGCTTTGTGGGAAGCGGGGACCCATAATTATCGACAGGACGAGCACCCCCCCCCCCCCCCCCCCCCCCTCCTGCTTGCTAGGAGATGCTTGTTGTAATGATATCATTCAAAAACGTTTACAATACAATCACCACTGACTCCTTGGTTTGCATTTTATCTTTTTAGGATATAACTTGCTAATGAATCAAAGTCAATCTAGATGTTATACTAACATCAAACTCTGAAAAAATGTGACCACAGGCGTACGATGTGGTGTGGGCTATAGAGGGTTAATTGGCGCGACGAGGGGGGGGGGGGGGGGGGGGGACCACTGTGATCTCCACCCAATAATTTGAAGGAAAAAACAATAGGAAACTATAATGGGACATTTTTGGAAGAAAAGGAGAAAAAATACAATAAGGTGTGCCGCACTGTGCCCCCAATAAGTTGCGTACCCCCCCCCCCCCCCCACACAAACACGGTACCACACCACAATCAGTCCGACCACGCTACAAGTTGTAAGACTGGGGAAAGTCATTATAGAGGCACATGTCATATATATACAAATGTACCTCATTATTTCTAATGATCATGAAATGTTTTTAACTTTCCCGGCCGAATTTCTGAAGATAAAACTCAGAATATAGTCAGGACTCATGAACCAAATGGGCAAACGTTTTATTTTCCCTTCAAGTCTTTTATAATCTAATGACACTAATTGGATAATGACCCAGTTCTGCACGGCCTAATGAAATAAAGAAGACTGCTATTGAAAAAGATAAAAGATAACTGATGATGATACACGTATATCAAATTTTTCTGCTAGACATTATTGTTTGAATTACGAAAATAGCCTCGCCTATATGGAGTGAACATGATACAAAACAGAAACAAACACATATCTTTTCACTAAAACCATAACATAGATAATTCATGAACCCAAACGTTTACACATATATAATTACGTCATTTTCTATTTTTACATTTTGACAGGTCGAAAACTGCGCGGTCATGATCTTAGCTAAATAGCAGTCACATGGTTAAGTGACGTCATTTTCGGGCCAGGGTACGGTTCACCAGACCTTGTGACTACGTTTCGGAATTTACATAACATTCAATCTGTAAACCCTTGGTAAACCGAAGCGGAACTTGAGCGGAAAACACAAAAGTGTCGATTTTCAGTATTGTACCTGTACGTACCATCGATACACACTGAGTGCAAGCGCGTGTTTATAAATTATATAGAGTAAATAATGGTGCGATGCGGGCGTCGTTTTTTTTTTTTTACAGAGGGGGTAAATTTTGCGAAGGCAAGATCTAGAGCAAGCGATCACGTGTACGTACACGAAAAGAAAGCAAATTATAGCAACTGTGTAGCGCCAGGTACCGTGAATCTTCTATTTGCATGCATTTTAGTGAAGATTCTTCTTCTTCTTCTTCTCTCTTCTTCCTTATTTAGTGCAGACTTCATAACTGGAAATTACGCACAACATCAATCAAATTGATTTCATGAATGATATGAATAAAGAATTTAACATAATTATTAAATTAAAAATATGAATTCATATAAAGTTTGGCCGAACTAATAGGCTATAGCCATATATAATGGCCTGCCTACATCAAGATAGAAAACAAAATATAACTGCCTGCATTATGTGCACATGCATAAAAGGTTACAAGAAGAAGAAAACTGTATAGCCATAAATAATGGCCTATACATCAGATAGAAAACAAAATATAACTGCCTGCATATATTTATACGCATGCAGAAAAGGAAAAAAAACAACAACAAGACATTTGTAACAGATAGTCATTCCCTAGCTTTTGTATTATATTATGTTTTTGAACAATATACTTGCAAAACGCGTTCACGACTTCTAAATTATTCTCCATTTGACATCGGGAGCTCGATCAGTTGTAAGCCGTTGTCTACTCATTTTGGCGGGATCTTTGCATACAAGGACTGGAGTAGTATTTATTGTAGCAACTCTATGCATGGTTTGTACATCATTTGGCAAGCGTTTGTAAAACGTATACTATGAAGGGCGGTTCATGACAAAAGCAAATGGAGATGACGCCGTGTTATTTTACACGATACAAACAGATAGGCTACAAATATATTATGTACAAGCAAAATATTTGTGTGGGAGCACATTGGAGACACATTGGGTACATTCCCCCATTTGGGGGGGGGGGGGGGGATTTCAGTTTCATGAGGAGGCAAACAACGCAGATGGGGGTGCATGCATTATGTCACGCGCGTCAAGCACCATTATTTGATTTCACAAATTGCCCACCATATAGATTAGTATCGACTGCACGTACATGCGCGCGCGTGTACCAGCAACGTACGTACGTATACCTCATCGATCTCGTGGACAATTTTTACCACATTTTAGTGGCTTTAAAATACAACAATAGAGTTTTATTGGAATAGCGAGCAAAATACAGTCTCAAATAACATCGCGAACAACTGAATCTAGTCTAAATCAACGCTAAAGTTACGCAAGAGCTACATTGCTAATTACACTGCAGTATCTGCAGCAGAGTTGAGCGGAGAAGCGGAGACAAGCTACCCCAGAGCTGCCCGTACCCATTTCGTTAGGTGAAGCCATTGGAGCAAAATCAGTCAAGCGTAATTCAAGCGGCTTCAGACTCAGTGCTTCACTTCAATTCTGAAGCCATTCATTCACTTGAATTCGATTCATCATTTCGCCAGTCCATCAAAGACGAGTGGGTTCCGGTTTTCAATCACAGTTGCCGCTACCTACATAACATTTCCCGCATCGATCCAGATCCAGCCAGGACCAGGTCAACTTGCAGTTTCTTCAATTCAACTTCAAGTTCAAGTCTTTCAAAAACTAAAAGACGAGTAAAGCGAAATTATCATCATGTCTCTCGTTCGACAGAATTATCATGAAGAGTGTGAGGGTGGCGTGAATGAGATGATCCACAAACAGCTGTCTTCATCTTACATGTATCTCGCAATGGTAGATATATTTGTATTATTTCATCTGCCTGGTCATGGCTCATGTTGGGATTGGGAAGCTCAAATATTAATTCTATAGTAGTACTGGAAGAGGGTTGTCGACTTTGACAGAACTTCAGAAGGGCCGACAGTACTAAATGTATTTAAGAGAGGCCCTAAAAACAATAGATTTATCAATCATTCAATAAAAAAGCGCGCCCATGACTTGGCATGCATTATTTATTAATATAACTTAAAGGGGTATTCTGGGCCTGAAAAACCCCATTCGTTATTTGAATAAGCAGAATAAGAGGCATAATTGGTGAAAATTTGATCAAAATCGGACAAGAAACACGGGAGTTATACCTATTTGAACATCATGTAGTAATGAGCGATCGTTTCAAAATTGCCGCCATATGCAACATCATTGACGAGCAACTCGCCATGGCTTTAGTACATGAAAATACACTTATTTCTCATTTTCGTTGCTAACAATTAATTTTTCTCTGCTTGTTTTCACGAATTCATAGAAGAATATCGATGGGCCAAACTCTTTGGAATTTGTAAGCTCATACATTTGCTTTGTTATGAAGAAAATTTAAATTTTGTAAAATTTCCATGTAGAAGTCAAAATGGCTGCAGCTCGCAAGTGACGTCACGATCGATAGCAGTTCCGAACGATACTAAAAATCGGGGCAAAGTTCATCCTGTCATAACTTTTTTATTGCTCTACCGTTTTGGCTCAGATTTTCGATCAAGATTCTTCATATTCACTTCATTTTATAGCAAACATCACATTTCTGGGGTGGGATTCCCCTTTAAGTACATGTAAAAGAACTGACGATGGCGATGCTAACAATTCAGCTCTTTTTGTCGTGGGCACATTAGACTAAGAGAATGGTGTAAAACTGTAATGGAAAAGATGTTTGTGAGTAAACATTTTAAGATTATTAAAGTATTAAACTTATTTTTAAGGTTCATTTGTTTGTTGGGTTTTCGAATTGTAATAGATAGATTTTATGTATTTTTCTAATCAATTATAAAATTATTGCTGTAATACAGGCTTAGTTTTAAATGATGTAATTTACATCACAAATTTCACCAGTTTGAATAATCTTTATTCTTGTTTTATTTGACAATTTTGATTTCCACAATTATGTATTTAATATTTACACATAGTATTGTAGAGCAGAATTAACTCTAGAATGTCTCATCTACTATATATATCTTACATAGAAAATTGTCTTCAGGAATTCCACTTTGACATTGAGTCAGAGAACATTGAAAGAGCAAAATTCAAATATATGAATTCCTCGAGGAAAAGAATCACTCGGGTTATTTTAATAATTTGACTAAGTACTTTTAAATTTGACTACAGGCATTCCACTTTGACAGAGACGATGTTGCGCTGAAGGGCTTCCACAAATTCTTCAAGTCGTTTTCGGACAGCAAGCGGGACCATGCGCTGATGTTGTTGAAGTACCAGAATGAGAGGGGAGGCCGCATCAAGCTCATCGACGTAGTGGTGAGTCAAATAAAAGTCCTTAAGTGAGGGCGCTACACTTGGTACTTCCCCAAAATGCCCCTTGACACTAAATTGGTTGGTTTTAATTCAATTTGAAAGTTCATTGAATAAAACATGTAAAATGAGAATCATTCCCTTTCGAATGCTGTCATAGTTGTAAAATTTGATTTCAAAATATTTTATTTATAAGTCTACCCTGCCGGAGGACATCTTGACTTTTTAGAAAAAGACGCAAAATGCTTAAAATAAGTTAATCAAAATATGTTTTTTAAAAGTTGTTGATGATATCTCTATTTAATCATTATTTCAACAAAACATGCATAATTTTGTATGAAAAATGTTTGAAACCAATGCTTTTTAGAGAGCGTCCTATTGTATTTTAATCGCTCTTTTTGAATGATAACATGATTTTTGATTAGTTGTTTGTAATTTTCTACAACTTTCGAGGATGTGGAGTTAACTTATAACTGTTAGTTTGTAATGTTATTGTGCAGGTTTTGGTTACTAAAAGCTCGGCCCTACCAACACTGTACTACCCCTTTAAAGGACAGGGTTCACACAGGGCCTGGAAAACCGGGAAAGTCATGGAATTTGACTTCAGTGTTTTCCAGGCCTTGAAAAGTCAGGGAAAATTGTTAAATGCTCTCTTGGGTCATGGAAAGTCATGGTATTAAATTTTATCTGCATTTCTTCAGCAGTGATACATTTATAGATAAAGATTTTCAGTAACTAAATTGTCTTGTAGTCTTGTAGTTCCTGATTATTTGGTGACCAATACCGTGACCAATACTTGTACTTAAGATTTCTAGTACTAACCAGCTGTAATTACAGGTGGCCACTGAAAAAGAGCGAAATCTAATTTTAAGACCTTATTTTCAGAATATTCTAAGAAGTGATATTTGGAACTTCAATCATTTAAACATACAATATCATTGTAAGATTCTTCTGAATAATGTGTGATAGTTCATAGGAAAGATGATTAAATGGATGCCTGTATTTAAAGTGTCTAACTCCACAAAAACTACTTAGAGCTTCCTCGTTTCTCTTCTACACTGTGTTGTTTAGCTAAATAGAGAAGAATAAAATAGGGTTAGATTTGTTCAAATGCCCCTTTTGTATGACGATATCTATCATTCAGCTCAAAAGCATTAATTAACGGTCATAAACCTCATAAACGTCCGTTGTAAAAGCTGACGCATATTTTCGCTTTTTCAGGAAAGCAGTGATCTTTTTCAACAAAACTTTCACACATCATTCAGACATATATCTTACGATGATTTTGGTACAGGATTGAAGTCTCAAATTCATTTTGGGCAATATCTGACACTTTACAGGTGCACCTTTAACTTTAATCTCGTATATATTGCACCCATACAGAAACCTGGCAAAGACGACTGGGGTACGGGTATAGAAGCGATGACCATGTGCCTGGAGGCAGAACGAGCCAGCAACGACGCGTACCTCAAACTCTACAATGTGGCTGAAAAGAACGGAGATGAACAGGTAACTTAGTAAATTAAGGACGATAAAACCTGTGTATACATAGTGACCATAAAAGGGCAAATAAGTGGTTTCCGTAGCTAGGTTATCTCTATCTAGAAAAGGTTTAAGAAAATCAAAGGGCAGTCGAACCTTTGTGTAGTGATCACATAAGAGAAATAAAATGGTGACCTCTGTAGACAAGGAACCTTTATAGACGGGTTTGAGAAAGTCAAAGTGCAGTCGACACTTTGTATAGTGATCACACAAGAGGGAAAAAATGGTGACCTCTGTAGACAGGGGACCTCTACAGACAGGTTTTATAGTCACAACTACAGTTAAAGCTGTGTATACATGTAGTGGCGATTGAAGGGAAACAAGACAAGTGGCCACTGTATACAGAGGACCTCTATAGACAGGTTCCATGGTCTCAACAGCAGAGTTGAATGGGCTCCTGGTATAGAAGCCATGGCACTATGAAAGTGTGCAATAGCTTGTTTGGCAGAACCAGTATCAAACAAAGTGATTTATGAAATAATACAGGGCTCCACACTTCCCTTTTTTGTCGGTGGCCCGGTCAGGCCAGTGAAATAATTTCTTCCCCTTTTCTGGTGGACCAAAAGGAAAATTTACTGGCCCGAAAATTTGTATTTCTTTTCACGAGTAAACTTTTTACTATTAATCACTCTTTCATGACATGGAAGAAAACAAATATTTTTCTAATTTTGTCAAAAATCTGCTTGCCCGATCGGGCCACCAAAATATGACTTTTATACATTTTTGCTGGCCCGAAGTGCAATTTCACTGGCCCCGGGCCAGCGGGCCAGTGAGGGTGTCGAGCCCTGAATAATAAAATACATAATGAATCTGGTGCTATTTGCATATTTTATTGGAACAATTTCTGCAGCCACAGAAGGGAGTTTCACAGCAAAAGTCACTGATATATTACTGCCTGCGCAAGGTCGTGTATAAGTTGACCAATTTTGAAATGCGCAAGCAGTAAATTCAAGTAGTAATTCACAGCTGACAACAATTTAGAGTTGGACTTAAATGAATGATAGTTAAGTTCATCAGAATGAATGTGGGACCCAAATTTATTAAATGATTTAAGATGAAGTCTATAAAATTCTTACACTTTTTCAAAGATGTACCAAAGGGGATGTTTAATTGTTGTTGATGATCTTATTTAATCATATTTTTAACAAGACATCACAATGTAAAACAGGAAAATGATATCATTCATAATATATGTACAGTATGGATGGAACAAAAGGATGGGAATAATCAAAAAGATTGTGTTACATTGCTCTTAAATGCTGCACAGTTTAATCAATAATATTGATTCCTTGGACAGCTGGCGGCCTAAAAAATCATGCTCAATCTTGGTATAACGAGATCCAATGTAACAAAACCCTCATATGACAGTCTAATTTGTTTGGATTTTGTACCCTGATATAACAAGGTAATGGTCCCAAGGTCAACATGGTTTCACTGTATATGGAGAGTCATGCCTGTTAACCCGTTTCCTTTGAAATTCTGAAATCCCCATTGACTTTGTACATAGCCAGCCCAGTTCCCGTAGTCAGGGGGTTAAGTGTAGTATTTAAAAAAAAACACGTTTTATTGGTTGAGTGATGATGAAGCAACGTTTTGCATAATTTATTAAGGGTATCTCAACATTTATAAAATTGCTGGTATTAGCTGTAAAATTCATATAAATTGTACATTTTAAAGAAAAAAGCATACAAAATGTCCTAAACCTCACAAATGTGTGTTTGCTGGTAGATAGACCTGCTAACTTATGTATACAGTCATACATGTGTATAGCGATCACCCGAAGAAACAAGAAAGGTGACCACTGTAGACAGGTGACCTCTATAAACGGGTTAAAACATTGTTTTCTCTGCAAGGGACCAATTTTGGCAGCCACTAAACTGTCTAAAGGCAGGTTGGCTTCTATAGACAGGTGGCTAATTAGACAGGTTTGGCTGTACATGTAACCAGGGCTCAAACACTAGCACTTGCCCTGTTGCCTGGGGCAAGTAAAAATAAATGTCGGGCAAGTAAAACTTCCTAAATGGCCTAGTTTGGTTGCCCAATTGTGCAATCAAGTTATTGGTCAACCATGAGAGAATAATGAAATTCCTTACATGTATGTACATCTCATCTAGAAGTAAGCAGGCAAGTACAAATACATACATTTTCTGTTTAGGCAAGTAAAATTTAGATTAAATTTATATTTTTTTCCTCCAATTTCCAATTTTATTCAGTTATGATTTTACTTGCCCAAACAGGCCAGTAGAGAAAATTTGTTTAGTGTAGAAGCTTGATGTAACAGTTTTTTTCCCTCTTTATCTACAGCTTGGTGACTATGTTGAGGACCACTTCCTTGCAAAACAGACTGAGATCGTCAAGGAGATCGGCGACCACCTGGCGAACCTCAAGCGAACTGGACCAGGTCTAGGAGAGTACCAGTTTGACGCAAAACTTAGTTAGATCCAACGTCTGGTAAAGCTACATTATAAATAATAGTTCATAAACTAGTAGTTAATGTTCACAAGTAAGATATAAAGATTCACATTTAATGGTACGATTGATAATTTGATCGTACGATCAATTAGTTGGTTGTACGATTACTCGTACATTCAATTAATCAGTCGTACGATCAATTGATTGATTGTTACTGGGCCCTGGTCAAACTGAACATTAGTAACTAAAACTGGTTAACTTTAGATGGGAATTGTAAAATCTAGTTGGGAGCACGATAAATTCAGTTACAATTTTACTGGTAGTGTAATTAATTCATACTACACCCAGTGCAAGTGCCTTTGGGAATCTGTGAAGCTAAAGAAATGCACATTATGTATTCTGTGAACTGGTGAATTTATGAAATGGTTGTCCAATTTTGACAAAGTGGGTGTTTGTTTTTGTCGTACAATATAACTGAATGTGTAGAATGTGAATAACTTGAGATGGTACATGTAATTTGTGGATAAGTATAGTTTTGTAAGTTGTCTCTGTTAGGAAACTGTATTAAAAGATAATTTCAGAATCATTGTTGTATGTAGTCTGTATATTGGATGGTAAAAACATTTTGTTTGCAAACACGCACAAACTTTTTTCGGCTGAGACGGGCTTCAAAAAGATGTGCCCAGTGCAATTACATGTATTTTTTTGCTGAATAAGTTTTGACATCACATATATTTAAGTTTGTATTTGTTTACACCACACCATTTAACTTGGATGACATTTTCATCTAATCCTCAGTTGTTCACTCCCTTTTAATTCATGGTAAGGAACATGTTTACATTCCATGGCATTAATCTATTGTGCATATATCTGCAGAACCGTGTATTATTATTTTTTTTATATTGATGATGCAATGTGCAAAATGTATTACGCTAAACAAAAACTGGAGTTTTGTTAGCATACTATTTCATTCTCAAGTTTGACAACCCAGAAATATATTTTGATGTCATTTATTTACACCTCATTTTGCCTCGGAAGAAGATTCTGCTAGGATCGCAAATTTAGGCCCTTTATCGACTCTCATTTCATTACACCTGCGTTATTATGGTAGATAAGCAGTTTTCAGCAGTATTTTGCATCATTAACACCTTGACAAATTGTGACCTTACACCACAAAACGACCGTTATGTCGCCGTGGTAGTTTGTCTGTTATTAGCTGATATAGCAAAATTTTGTTTAAAATATGAAATTCAGGATTTGGGCATTTCCTGAATGAGGGTATCATAATCTACCTTTTGTGAAATTTTGAGGATCAGAAATCATGTTTAAATATGATTTGTAATCAAATAAATATGATCAGATTACAGTGCTTGAATGGACGCCGATCTTTGAAACGGCCCGTTTTCTCCCTAACTGATTCAGCTAGGTTCCAAATCTTGGCTGCTCATTTTGAGAGGGTTCGCTTAGTCCAAATATGACAAATTATATACCATTTTAAAGGTATTGACTTCTACTTTACTGTCATGTAAAACTTAGCACAATCATTTTTCCCGACTTATTGGTCGTTTTGTGGTGTGAGGTCACAATTACCGTATTCGCCGGTGTAATCGCCGCATACTTTTTCCTTGAAAAAAACCTGCAAAGTTGGGGTGCGGCGCATACGCGGCGATAGTCAAATTTTCACTCTTAACTGACCTCAAAACAACATGTCAGCCAGCTGCGCTGACAATCTCGTAAGTGCTGGCAATCTCGTAATACATGTAGCGCTAGAGTTCTCGTTCCTATTCAGGAAAACTATATTTTTGCTCGAAACTAAGGTAATTCTGAATATTTTGTAACTATATTTTCGAAAATATTGTTCAAGAAATATATCAAGATGAGGAGAAAAATTTGGAAAACCATTAAATTCCCGCTTTTTTTGTCGCCAGTTTTCCTAGCGCACTTTTCTCCCACTTTTTGTTTTCAATTTCAATACTCAAAGTCCGCATGCTTACGCGGATGCGGCGATTACGCCGGTGAATACGGTAGTCATCATTTATGAGCACATTTCGTAAGGTAGTATGTATTTATTTAAAGCCATTTGTTTTGACAGGGTTATTATTACTTCATTATGTATTCATTCAAAAACCCAAACCTGTTCTATGCATCTATTGCACGTACAAATACAACAAGGTATGAGAGCATCACTAATGTTTTAAAGTAAGTTTTGTGTATTTGGACAATGTTACTAGATCCCTTTAAACTATCAGTATTTGGTTAGTGATCATCAGACCTCAGTATTCTTATTTTATACAGCCAAAGACAGTGAAAGGAATCAAGATAATTTTATAGCGGACATATATTTTTTTTTTCCTCCAAGTTATTAAGTATTCAATTATTATTTTTTCACTCGTGGCAATTCATGTTAGTCGGTATTGCATTTTTGATGTTATTCACTAATAAAATCCTGTTGAATTTAAATTGCAATTTGGTACTCTAGATACACTACGCAGGGTATATTAAAACTTTACAAAGTGAAGTGCTGATTTTGTCTTCAGAAAGCTGAACAGTGTATGCTGTATTCTAGGCCGAAAAATCAGTCTCTATATTCCGCTCGACTGTCGGTTGTATGCTCGAAATGGGGTAGAGTATAAAGTCCGATACAAAAGTAAATCCCATGTATGGCCATGTAGAGTCGGGTCATTTCGGAATAGCTGTATTCATTCAAGCCTTTGTATTACATGTCAATGATCGCCAAACTAACATTTATTACGGACATCTTGTGTGAAAGTCATACTATGTGTATACTGTTCATGTTTATTCAAAAGTCTTGAAATTCATTCTGCCAAAATACATGTACAGTATATTCTGCATTTGAGCATTTTTTTTTCACCTTTAATAAAGGGACCTCGGTAATCATGTTTTGACATTTGTATACAGTGAAACCTAATTATAACAAGCATCTTGGGTTAATTAGATTAATCTCATTATATCAGATAACTTGATGAAAATGATCAGTAAACCAACATACGTGTGTGTATACTGTTCATGTATATTCAAAAGCTTGAAATTAATTCTGCCAAAATATTATTCTGAATTTGAGCATTTTGACATTTGTATACAGGGAAACCTCATTATAACAAGCACCATAGGTCCATTTAATTAACCTCATTATATCAGATATCTTGTATCAGTGCTTAAAAACAATAAAATAAATAGCACCTGGAACTGTGAAATGACCTTGCTATATCAGGTAAAACAGGTATTATCTGGGGTGTTTCACAAAGATCCTAAGTTGGTCTTAACAATTATGGTAAGCTATTTGTAGCCTTGGAATAAAATATATTCAAGAGCAAAAATGCAAGTATTAATATAGACTTTTCATAAGTTTTACATCAATAACATAACATCTCCTTGATGATAGAAAATATTAATGATTTGAATCAACATTTTATGCTTTTAAGAGAACTTTTACAATTTCTTTTCAAAGAAACTGATGGCTTTCCATTGTTTTTAAGTCCAACTTGGGATCTTTGTGAAACACCCCCCAGGTATTATAACCGAGCTCATTAAGAGGTTCTCCTGTATTCTTAGGTGAAGATTTAAAATGAATGTGCTTTTTCCGAGTGTCAATTTCCTTTATTCCAGTGGATTAATATTTCTCTCATGTTATATCTTTACTGTATACCTTATTTGCCAGCTAGAATAATAACAATACTCGTATATATATATAATCTTCATAATGGCAGTAGATTTTTGTTTTACCCACAAGAAACGGGTGAACATCTAGTATACGTGTACATTCCATAATCAATGAGGACATTTTGAAATGGCATACTACCTCGCTTTAGAAAAACAAACAGTATTCATTTGTCTCCTATGGCTATTTGAGCTATTGAACAAGAAGTCTAGTTACATGATGTAAGCTGGTAATGTTTGTTATTACAGGTGTATATTAATTCCCTTGCCAAGTCCTTTTTCATTATTCCTGTTCCCTACAAGTTTATTAAATCCCCATAGACTTTGTACACAACCCACTTGGTGTCATGAACTGAAAGCTACTAAAATCATTGCTTCTGTATTGTAGAGTGAAAACAAAATCGCTTTTGAATGATATTAAGTTTTATGAAGACGGGCTATGACTAGGGTATTGAATACCAGTATATTTCATTTATGTCGGAGATGTTGACTTATTGGCTAAGAAGAAGCCCTGGCAAATTGGTCTCAAAACACAAAACTGAATGTTGGTAGCAAATTGGTAGATTATAAAGCTATCATGAACCAAAACTACAATCAACATTACAAGTAGACCTTGTGTGATTTGAAAAACCTTGCAAAATGAAGGAAATATAGTTAAGGAATTGAGAATATACATTATACAGGACTACATGTATTGTCATGTGTACTGTTGTGTAGGAAACCCAAAGTGCTGCATTGCTAGCTAGCATAAGGACTGAAATATTGATTGATTCTAACAAATTGATTGATTCTAACAAAGGTTAGAATGGATGGTTTAATTTGGCCATTAATTGATTTTCATATTGGTTTGTATGTCTTGAAATAAAAACCCCAAACGGTGAAATCAAATGCAGTGTTATGCGATGTAGTGATGGCATTCAAGTTAATCAATTCACATTATGTATTGTCCCTTTAAGTTTATTGTGCATTTATATTTGATTGTGAGTGATATGATACAGAATGTATAGAATTACAAATGAATGAGCAAATTAAATATACATTTAAGAACATAAATTATGATCTTGTTTGCGTATCACTGGGTGGTGATATGGAAAATTATTGAATAATAAAGGTACATGTACAACTACATCGTATACTATAAAGTGTTGTGAACATTTAGGTACAAGAACTGTATGCTGCACTACATTTTGATGACCTCAATTTTGTCATTTTCCATTTCATTTGTGTATCGGTATCAATTAGACGCACACATTCATAAAGAATTTATCTTTTTATGTTGATTTGTATAAGATAATTAATGGAAAATTTTTCATTTTGTATGCACAAATTTGTACGGATTTGATCATCAGATTTAATTTGCGAAGAGAATTTGGAATGTAGAATTTATGTGAATGTAGGAACGAGAAAACTCAAGATGGTACTGTGATATCTCCTTGGTTTTCAGTTCGATGCTTGTAGCAAAAGCATTTACTTTTTTGTCAAATAAAACGGTAACTACCAACTAATGCATGGATATAGTTTTATTACTTTAAAGTGTTTATCCTTGTCATGTTGATCATTTTTAGTATGGTATAGAATCGCTTATTTTATTTTCATCATCAACCATCCATTCATTGTCCTCGTCACTCTCATCATCCTCCTCATCATCCTCATCTTGCATCAATCAATAATCATCGGATGCAAACAAATACCAAAGAAACAATTCATGAACATGTAATACTTTCATTCCTTCATTATGATTCAAATAGTTAATATAAAAAAAATATAATAAAAAAAGTATTCATGAATTAAAAAATAAAATGTATAAGCATTCAATACTACATGTACAATAATACAAATGTAAACTACTAGAGGCATTTACAATATTCATAAATTTAAAAAAGCATGTACAAGCATCAAATGCTACATATTATACAATCCTTAAAATATGACTGTAAACTAACATCTTAAACTTTCTTACAAGCTTTGATGCAGATTTTGTATCTGCTGATTAAAAGGTATACATTATCATAAATCAAAATTGAGTTGAATACTGAACTACTAATAAATGGATACATCACTATACGAGTTGAATACTTACAGGTAAATGACAGTAGTGGGAAACGCCCCACACACAAAAAATGAAATGTATGCTCTTATTACCAACCATGTGAAAGAATATCATTTGACAATGATGGTAGATCCGTTAATGTACAAATGTAACACAAGTATGATTTATAAACTAGTATTTCATTCCATTATTATTGCCATTACTATAAAAACAAGATCTATAAAAATATATTGAGGGTAGAATTTGATATCATATTTTCTTAGTTGTTACAATAGTCTCTTTACAAGTTATGCTGCTTTTTTGCTTAAAGAATCATCACTATTACGTAATACTGTATAATACCTGAGAACAAATCACACACTTTACATACCGTTAGAGGAAAATTTGACTCTGATGATTCTAATCTTCAGGCAAAATGAGATCATATTCCCTTTTTGGCAAAATATATCTCATTTAGGAGGCAAAACACCTTAGTTTTGGGGCAATAGTTACATGCTATTTACCTGTTTAAAAATACTGTTTGCTACCTTATAACAAATCACACACTTCACTTAAGAAAATTTGACTTTGATAACTATCTATTAATCCTCATGCAAAATGAGATCATATTCCATTATTTGGGCAAAATATATCTCATTAAGGGGGCAAAACACCTTAGTTTTCGGGCAATAGTTACATGCTATTAACTTGTTAAATAATACTGTATGCTTCTTTATACAAATCACACACATAATTTGAGTTATTGGGCAAGACTCATTTAGGGGGCAAATATACAATTTATAGGAAAAACGTCTAATTAAAGGACCTATAGCGTCTAGATGGCCTAATTTTCACAATTCGGCTCTCTATATGTAACTTTTCCTGAAGAAAAATAATTTGGCAGTCATTTCTCATGAAATCAATCAATTTTGGGGTAATTAGTAAATATCTAATTGTCCTGGGAACGCCCCTTTTAAATCGCCAAAATGTGACGTCATCTAAAGTACGGACTAATGAACCAAATTCTGTAGATGACGCGTCATGACGTAAGCCAATGAATTGTCGATCACATGTCAATCACGCTGCCGATTCTGGACCCTAAATGTGGGTGGGGCGTAAACTGGCTGCTAAATGAGATTTGGCATCAGAAAATTAGTCTTAAAGGGATAGTTGAGTTTTGGTAGAGAGGGTGCTAGACTACTTATTTTTTTGGTGAGGTAATGAAAAACTGAGTGTAAAATTTGAAAGAGCATAATATTTAAATAATAAAATCATCTTTGTTTGATCAAAATCGGTTCAGAGACGGCTGAAATATCCATAAATATAACAATTTGTAATAAAGCTGGGGCCCCAGGTTTATTAAAGAATTTTGAACCAGCCGTTAAAAATTCAAAAAAATGCTTCCTCTTTTCAAAAAGTTACAAAAAAGGTATTTAAATAGTTGTTGGTTATTTCTCTATCTAATCACTATTTCAACAAAGCATCACATTGCACAATATTTTATTCAAAATGGTTGAAACCGATGAGTGTTTAGAGAGCGCCCTCTTACGTTTTAACGGCTCTTTTTTAATGATAACATGATCTTTACTACGTCATTTGTAATTTTGTGTTCCTTTTTAGTTATAACTATTAGTTTGTAATGTAATGATGCAGGTTTTGGTTACTAAAATTCAGTTTCACCAAAACTGTACTCTCCTTACCAGAACTCAACTATCCCTTTAAATCACTACTGTGTTTATTTTCATGGATTTTTTTTCGGCAGACCTATTTTACAAGTCATCAACTATGGAATAAGTGCCAAAGTACGTTGTATTCTTTAGGTCCTTTAAGTGGGCAGAACCTTAATCCATTGAGACGAGAGCATTTCATCTAGGTTATATTTTACTTATTAGCGAGCTCCTCCTAAAGAAACAAACAAATGTGCCAGTTACCGATCCAGGGAAATGTATATGATGTCAAATTGTCACGGAGGCGACTGTAGTATACAAAGATGCATGTCTACTCGGATGTGCTCACAGACGAATATGACAGGCAGGCTTGTTTTAGTCGCTTCAACCCTGTATCAAGGTAATGGTAATGAAGAGAACAAAAAGAAGGAACAAACAGAAAATTAAAATGTTGAGTAGTTTATGCAAGGGCCGTAGCCATGATTTATCAAGGGTGGGGGGGGTGAGACCACTGGTTAAGAAGTGTAATCAGGACCCGAGACCGACAACAAGTGGACCTTTCTGGATGGGGGGGGGGGGGGGGGGGGGGGGGTACGGGCATGATACAAGTGAGATGGGTTCTCTATAAAGCGAAAATGACATGTTTCTAATCTTGGTAGCATGTCTATTTTTGCATGCAACTTTGGGCTAATATTACTGTATTCAATTGTTTGCAGTTTCTCAAATCTTGTATTATATTATTTTAACAATATCAATCGATGCATTGGGCAGAGAGAAAGGGTACAAAGTTTGGGAGGAGGGAGAGGGAGGTGTAGTAGGAAGATGTGGAGACTGGAAAGGGAAGAGGAGGAGGGGAGGAGGGAGACTGAGGTGTAGTAGGAAGATGTGGAGACTGGAAAGGGAAGAGGAGGAGGGGAGGAGGGAGACTGAGGTGTAGTAGGAAGATGTGGAGACTGGAAAGGGAAGAGGAGGAGGGGAGGAGGGAGACTGAGGTGTAGTAGGAAGATGTGGAGACTGGAAAGGGAAGAGGAGGAGGGGAGGAGGGAGACTGAGGTGTAGTAGGAAGATGTGGAGACTGGAAAGGGAAGAGGAGGAGGGGAGGAGGGAGACTGAGGTGTAGTAGGAAGATGTGGAGACTGGAAAGGGAAGAGGAGGAGGGGAGGAGGGAGACTGAGGTGTAGTAGGAAGATGTGGAGACTGGAAAGGGAAGAGGAGGAGGGGAGGAGGGAGACTGAGGTGTAGTAGGAAGATGTGGAGACTGGAAAGGGAAGAGGAGGAGGGGAGGAGGGAGACTGAGGTGTAGTAGGAAGATGTG
>JBAMJV010009040.1:0-66939 GCA_037951105.1 Echinarachnius parma | reverse complement strand
ACTTAGCTTTGTTAAAGGAGGGGGGAAATCCCGGCTTTGATTCAGGTTTATAGCTTTAAATATGTGCCTTTATTGATATACCACACTCTTTTTTTCAAAGAAATCCTTAAGTTGGGGGGAAAAAAGGTAAATTTCATGCAACTTTTTTGCTTTATTTCGCATCGGCGTTCCATGCTCCTAAAAAAAAGTCATTTATAGCAGAGCGGGAATGTGCGCACGTGTCACCCGATTCATGACATCACTAGCAGACCGCAACGCGGAGGAATGTGCATTGTTTACATGCAGAGCCTATGACTTGCTTGTTAAACAAACTAGTTTTTGCTTGTAAATTGAGGTTTTACTGAAAATGCTTAAGAATTGCTAAGAAATGAATTGTAGCAGGATGCAGCTACACATCTGAGTGTATATCGTCCATGATATAAACCTGAACAAATGTTTGCAAATATTGAAACAAATGGAAATAATATCTCTGTGTCAACGTGAGTATTGCACACAGCGTGTACCTCTATGACCGAGCTAAACTGCGATTGCCTGCAGGTGACGTCACAAAGATGACGTCATTTTTTGTTCGCCCGGGACTCAGTTTTTTTAAACTTTTACCGGGTTTTCCCACGAGGAAAATATGTTTGTATTAGTAATCTTCATGAAAATCTACCTTAGATACAGTAAAACCCAATTTTTAGGCAGTTTTCTTGTCACCATACCTTTAATGGAAACCGTGAGATATATATGTTTTCAACTCTTTTGGTGGAAAATGTGCTATAGCTGTAATAGGGTTGAGAGAAATTATGCTCACTCGGCCGTTCTGAATATTCCCCCGATGACTAAGAACTAAGTGGTGTAGTCGAAGGGGTATAGCCATTCACCCCGCGGCTCCGTGGGCCCAAAATGGGGAAAAGGTAGATAAATATATAGCAACTGGATGTGTAGCACACACCACCCAGTCGATGGAGATGCTTGTTCTACCCCAACCCATACCCCCATTGTTGTCACTTGTGGGAGACCATCATAGCCTTTAATAATACGTTGACTTAATGCAGAAATCGTAATATAATATTAGCGGTTGCAGTATATTGATCGCTACTTAAAATGTCAATATTGTGAAGGTTTCAAGGCGACTTCCCTCTATAATATAATGTAATTATTATATTTCGCTCTTGGCAGGGGGAACAGACATATTTCAACGGAGACCCGAGAGAGGTATGGCATATATGGGACCAGTGAAGAATTAAAAGGGAAGTCAAGCGCACCAACATTGAGTGAAATGTCTGCATTTCCATTCGGTTCAAATGGTCATGACTTATTCTAAGTCTTAGTTATATCTTGACCGATTTTGCCTTCACTAATGGTTCCCCAACTCCATTCTCAATTAGTGCAAGCAGCAAGATTCCTGGGGGGTTTTCAAAGTTGAAATTATCTCTAAATTGGACCTAAAAATTATGGAAAGCCATTTGTAGCCTCGGAATTAAACATATTCCCCAAAAATACAAGCATTTCAGATTTTCAACACCAAAAACTATTCCAATTATTTCAAGACTCCTTGATCATAAACAAAATATAATTGACTGTATGCCTTTTCAAAAGAACTGTTTCAATAATTTAACTAAGAAACTAACGGCTCTCTATAATTCTTAGATCCAACTAAGTAATAGTTAATTTCAACTTAGAATCTTTGTGAAACAGCCCAGGACGGACTTCTACTTTGAAGGTTACATGTGAGCGAACGGTTAGATAGTTGTCGATATACAATATAGAGGTTCGCGTATAATTTTATGGTAAAAACATCAATTATGGGAGCAAGATAGAGATGGCAAGAATGGCATAAACTAAGAAATAATCACATTAAAACAAAAAAAGAGAATGTAAAAAGTTAACAGTGAAAGGGAATCAAACGAAAATCTACACCACCCTATAAATAAGTGTATTCCGTCGGAATATGAGTGTACATGATTGATATACAAATAACTGGAAATAAAGCTGATTAAAAAGGTCTTCTCAAATCTTTCTTTTTTGTTTTAACATTTGTATAGCAGAATGTCACCTTTTTCTGTTAAAGTAAAGTGAATAAAATTATTCAGCGACCGAAATGTGATACGATATGACGATGTGATTTCATCCCAGTAGGCTTGTGTTTTCATTAATTTAAGTCATTCTGATATTTCTACTGGAAACTTCTCAAATGATCTTCTAAACAAATCTGTTTTTTTTTTTATCATTTCATTTTTCATAGCCAAATATCAAGAGCTTCCATAGTTTGAGAAATGAAATAAAATCATTCGAGGCCGATTAAACATGTTGGATCGGCTCCGACTGAGCAAAACTGACTCCAGCCCGACTGCGCCGGGCTTAAGAGACATTCCACATAATGCCTGTATACGTAGTCGAGCAAAAACATGCAACATGCAGCAGTACGGTCAGTGGTCAATATTGAGACAGGAGGGGTGGGGAGGGGGGGGGGGGGGGTTCGGGGGCAATTTTGGTGACACACATTTCCACAATGATCAGTGCGGACCACAAAATAATTAAATGTGGTTGTTCTACGAGTTATTACTATACGGTTCAAGCAGTCAATGAGCAATAATTTTAACGGAGCTAGGTGCAATTAAAAATCATCACGTACAACAAGTACAAGCTACCTGAACACGATAATATTTTGCCCCCAAAATGAGATGGTTTATTCTACAGATGATAGTAATAATCATGGGCGTTGATACTTACATAATACCTATGCATCAGGGGGATGAATGAATAGATCATCCCCCTGATGAATGGGTATCAATGACAGATCGACGCCCATGGTAATAATGCACTCCGCATTTGATTATTTCGCCTGAAAATTAGCTGATATTATCCGGAAGTAGATAATGTTGCCCGTGTGTGCCTTTGGGCGCCTTTAAAGGGACTAAGTAACATTGTCCAAATTCTCAAAACTTACTTGGAACTCTATAGTGGTTTTCTTATACCTTATCATATTCATATTAACAATAAAAGCACGGGACAGGTTTCGGTTTTTCAAATTTCCATTTCGTTCAAAAGATATTTACGATTGAAGTGTGTCTGTATGAAATTGTCTACGGGATGATTTCATCCGTGTACAAAGTATTCTAAAGTGCAATGAGTTAGTGAATATCTCTTTGCTTTTTTGCTCATATCTCAGCCAAAAAATCATCCAATTAACGTAAAATGTTCACACATTACTTTGTGGACATATCTGATCACACCAATACACATTTGTATAAATCACTCAACTCTTTTTGCACTTGTCAACAAAGTTACTAGATCCCTTTAAAACTTGAAGGGCCCGCCATTTATACGCATCTGCTCACAATGTTCCCCGTAGCTACGCCACGAGGCATCAGCAGCTGATAATGAATAAAACATAGATTTCCACCAGTTGGACAAACACCATGGCAACGTCATGCGCTCAGTGCACAATGCTTTAATATACCTGTTGATGCCTAAGATCAACATGATATAGGCATGCTAGGTTTTTTTTTTAAATATGATAATGTCTGTTTACACCCCAAGTCGAAAAGCCTAAACGTGAAGATACGATGAAACAAAACAGGATGGCGATTTTTTGTCACACATTACCCGAGTCAATTATTCAACTAAAGCGCTATTTACGCTTATTAATTCTGTGCGCTTTGTTATATACCACGTCTAGTCGAAGTCGACAAGCCTAAACGTGATGATCCGGTGAAACAAATTAGGTAGAGTTTAGTTTGTCACACATCACCCGAGTCAATTATTCAACTAAAGCGTTGTTTACGCTTATTAATTTTGTGCGCTTCATTACCGTGTCTAGCTAGTCGAGTTAACAAGGAATGCCTACACACTTAAAGAAAAAAAGGGTCACTTTTGCCACACTGGCAGCACCTTTATAGGTGCACATTTGCACCTTTATATCAATAGAAAAGTTGCACCTTCAGGTTAAAGGTGCCACTTTTCTATTGATATAAAGGTGCAAATGTGCACCTATAAAGGTGCTACCAGTGTGGCCAAAAAAGGGTGCAAAAGTGACTATTTTGTTCTTAGTGTGTAGGAAAATATAAACCACCTTAAACGTGATAAGTACCGACAGCATTATGTCCACGATGGTTCCTATAGTTGCTTCTTCATCCTTTAATACTGAGTATTGTAATGCAAACACTTACAAAAGCACATATTGTGATGCGTGATATTGACATTTTATGTTGCCTCCTTTATCTAAAATAATAATAATAATAATAATATAGTTACTTATATAGCGCTAAATACATAAGTTTCATAGCCCTTTGAATTATTCACTGCACATGACGATGTACTTAATACTATCATGTTCTGAATTATTTCCAAATGGCCCCCCCCCCCCCAACAACAAAAAGAAGAGAAACAACAACAACAACCTAAAAGTAATACAATCATGAAATTGACACTGCTGTATGCACATGTTCTTGATAAATTTGTTTTAGAAATCGAGTCATTAAATTGACCGTCCTTTAAGTCCTTGCATTTACAAGACTGTAATTCGCATCCATCTGGCTAAACTAATGTACGATCAAGGTGCGATCGGTTAATTGTATAATTGTTGTTGTTATTAGTATTATTATTATTATTATTGTTGTTGTTGTTGTTAATTTTATTGTATTTATTTTAACTAATAATTTTGACATTTTCACGTATTCAAGATTGCCAATTGTGTTCCTTAAAGTGATCCATTAACTTTGTACTATTTCTACCAAAATCGCTTGGAGCTTTCACACTTCTTGTGTACCTTGTTGTTTGGCTTATGGTAACAAAAGAATGAAATGGGTTTTGATTTTTCAAATGTCTCCATAATCATAGATATATTCGAGATTCAATTTGAAAGTGACTATATAAACGGTTTCCGACCGTAGTAAAGAGTATTCGAATTCGGATACTCAATCGTCCATAGTATCTGAATTCGGATACTTCACGCGAACAATCGGAATGAAATTAGACATTGATTTTTTCTGTTTTCACTATGTAAACTTTATTCCTTTTCCATGAAATTATCACATATCATTATCAAGAATCTAACAATGAAATGGATATATATGATTGAAGTATTAATTACATTACTTTTTTGGGGAAATATAAAGTTAATAGATCACTTTAAAGGGGTAGTACGGCAAAAGCTAAAAGGGAAAGTTAATTTGGTAATTAAAGGATATGACCAGGGGATATGACCTAGCTTACTAATAGGTTATGATAGTAACAAAGTAACAGGTTAAGAAAATAACTTCAGGAAGTGGTTCCGGGATCTGTAGATAACCACGGCGATAAATAAACAGACTGGTAGCGGAAGGATTTATGACAATACTACCAGGCATAAAATGGGTTACCAGTGATAATGTGTGACAGTGATTTAGAAACCTAAAATCTCCCTAAAAGGTTTAAATAATAATTATAGTCGCGGCCATGACATTGTAAACGTTTTTCACGATATGCATGTCATGTGTTTGCCTTGATGTTAAATTAATGTAGATATAATTTATTTGTTTTGATTACGATGGCTTTATTAATTATGATAATACAAATTATGTACTTTATACTATCGTAACACTTCTTTGTATGTTATTTGTCAAATTATGATTTGTATATTAAATTAATGAATGAAATGAAATGAAAAGAAATTAAACTAAAATTGTTCCAGCTCTTTCTAGACGGATTTTGTTCAAATTAAAAACAAATAATATATCCAAACTTATATTATTTTTCACATAATTATTCTCTACCTCACAATTATAATTAAAATAATATATTATTCATTCTCAATAAAAAAAAATAATTTCCTAGTCAATTACAATTCTGTAGAAATGGGTGCTAATTATTTTATTCACACTAAAGACATTTCTACTAATTTAGAAATCAGAATATTGCCTTAATTTCTAAGTATTTGACGGGCATAATTCTAGTCATTTCATTAATTTCGTAATTTCGATGGAGGAAGGCGGCATGTTTCCTGTGTGCCACCAGGGAACTGAGACAATTCATTCTTAAAAATGAAAATACGGGTCATTTTACGCTATAGCAGGGGCGGATTTAGCTTTTTGCTAAGGGGGGGGGGGGGGGGTTGACCCAATGACGATGCGGATACTGTGTGGGACTGGACACATGATGGCGTTTTTCTATGCACATCACATTTTCACTTGGCAGCCCAAGGGGGAGGGGGGGGGGGGGGGGTTAAACCCCATAACCCCCCCCCCCCCCCCCCCCCCCCCCCCCCGTAGATCCGCCACTGTATAGTTCAACTCAAACGTTTTATTAGACAGTGTTGATGGACACGGTTTTTATTAGCGCCACTATAAACGCCCTGGGTATACATTCAACGAAAGTTTTGTATGGATGAATAAATAATTATTTAGGGGAATGTGGCAATTACTCATTTTCGTGGTATCGTGATGTCACACGACTCTCTTTGATTTATATTTATAAGATTATTAACTCATTACAAATCAAATAAAACAATCTATTTTGTATATAATAATATCCTTATAATAAGCTTATATAATTTAATCTCATTTATTGTTAAAAATTAATTGTTAATGCAAGGTTAATGTTAAAATGCCGGTGGTTTTGTCAAAATCGTTAGCAGTGGGAGTCATGTGTTTTTATTTGTATAATGATGAAAAATGTGACAAATTAAATAGGGGTCACTTTATGCTAGTTCAACTCGAACGTTCCATTAGACAGTGTTGATGGACACGATTTTTTATTAGTGCTGCTACATTATTAATATAAACGCCCTGGGTGCTTTAACCGAAGTCTGTTTGGTATGGATGAATATTTAATATTTAGGGGAATCTGGCAATAACTCATGTTCGTGGTATCATGATGTCACGCGACTCTCTTTGATTTCTCTGTATAAGATCATTAACTCATTACAAATAAAACAATATATTTTGTTTATAATAATATCCTTATATTATAAAATATCCTTATTATTATAAGCTCATATAACATAATCTCATTTGATTAAAGGGACTTAGTAACATTGTCCAAATCCTCAAAATCCAATTGGAATTCTAGCGGTTCTCTCATACCTTGTTTTATTCATATTAAAATAAAAGCATGGAACAGGTTTCGTTTTTTTTTTTCAAATTTCCATTTCGTTCAAAAGATATTTACGATTGAAGTGTTCGGATATGAACTTATCTACGGGACCTTTTCAGCTGTGCACAAAGTAAGTGCAATGAGTATAAAGTGAATATCACTTTGCATTTTTACTAATTTCTAGGCCAAATAACATCCAATTGTAATAATTGTAATTTTCACACATTACTTTCTGGACATATAAGATCACACCAATAGGTACATATTTTTATTAACCACGCATCACTTTTTGCACTTGTCAACAAAGTTACTAGATCCCTTTAAATGAGATATAGCTAATATGCCGGACGTGGTTTTGTCAAAATCGTTAGCAGTGGAAGTCATGCGATTTTTATATTTTTTATAATAGTGACCACCTTGAATATCTGTAAAAGCAAATAAAAACACAATCATTATACAGTATACAATATTTTTAAAAGTCTAGTCTTATAGATTCCTTATTAATGAATTCATGCATGTAACTTTATCGATTTGACGCACGAGTATCGCGAGAAAAGAGCGCTAAATGTTCGATTTGCCTTTGGCATGATCGGGATGGGATTTCAGTCTTACTCAATTAGTGTTTCTCGATTTCGATCTCTGAATGGTGCATAACAACATAATATTCACGAATTTCTGGGAATTCGCATCATTGTGGCATACTTGTTTGTTGCATGTATATTCAGTTAATCTTTGCAGGTTGGAAAACGATAATAAACAGACGGTATATAGTCACGGAAGTGAAAATATAGTGACAATAGCAATAATAAAGATAATAATAATGTTATATGCCCAAAGTACTGATGCAAATAATAGTACAATAACACAAATAAATGGGTGTCAATTCAAATTTCCCGTTGTGTTTAGAACATTTATGACCCTTTCTGTATTTTTCCTTCTACGTTCCTGTGCGAATTGTGGGAAAACGTGTCTCTTTTGGCATATTGTTTGAGGTTTGACAATTTTCAGCCGGATGTTTTGAAAATAAAGGTCAGGTTCAGAGGCGTAGCTATTGGGGGGAGGGGGGCACAGGGGGCGCCCCCTTGTCCCCCAATCAGTTGAGAAAACAACAAACAACATAATTTATGGAGAAAATCCTTTTTAAATAAATAGAGCTAGCTTCATGGGGTGTGAGTGCCCTCCAATAATTTGACCAAAAACCCAACAAAAACCATGACAACCAAAAGGAGAAAATCCTTTTAAAATAATGAAATACACAATCTGCCCCCCCCCCCCCCCCCCTCCCCCAAGAAAAAAAATAGAATAATTTGCATGCCCCGACCCCATTCATTCCGACCGCGCTACGCCACTGGCGAGGTCAACCACCCACAATAAACAGCAGGCCGTTATTGTGGTTCACCTAAAGGTGCTAACATAAACATAATAACAAATTATGTTGCTCCGTCTGAAGGCTGCATTAAATCATGGATTGTACTAGCAGATCCATGATTAAATTCATTCAGTAAGAAACACATGTGTTGTGGGTGTGCATATGAACACTGATAATCTGGACATGTGTTACAAATTCTCTTAAAGGGGATAGTTGAGTGTTGGTATAGGGGGCACTTCACAAAATATTTTGTTGTGAGAGCCCTCTTGAGTTGTAACGACTCTTTTTGAATGATAACAGGGGTTTTACTGAGTCGTTTGTAATTGTGTATACTTTTCGAGCATGGTGAAGTTATAACTATTATTTTGAACCGTAATGGTGCAGGTTTGGGTTACTAAAGTTAAGTTTGACCAATACTCAACTATCTCTTTATGTAGGTATTATGTACTGTGATTATACGCCCGAAGATGTTAAATTGTGCCTTCCACCATATTCACATACACATACACACACAGCCACAGCACTTAAAAGCACACTTCGTATGCACAAAAACAATAAACGCAATATTTTGTATGTTTTTAAAGATAAAGGTACCATCATATTACACAAAACAACTTGTCTTTCAAATACATGTTATGTTTGAAGAGGTGACTAAAAGTACATCGCACTTTCAGTAGCCTTTACCATGTTTACCAAACGAATTAAACAATTTATTGGCAGTTAGGGGAGAGGTGACATTAAATTCAACAAATTGTAAAGCTGAAGAAAGACATGTTCCCATCTATTCCTTCTAACCATAGTAACGAGCAACTCACCAATGGTAGATATCACGGTGGCGGAGAAGAAAAGCGCGCCAAAAAAGTTCCACTTCGGTTTGCCGCCCAGAGAGACGCGCTCGACGCAGATGAAGTCCTCGACGACCTCCTCGTACACGAGTAGCTGACCGTGGACTATTTCTCGGAGGGTCAAATTCGATGTAAAATTGGACTCCAACGAGTCGTTAGTATAAGCTGGAATGTAAGGAAATAAGAAGTACTAAGTACATAATTAATTTATAATAGATGTATTGTACAGTTATATTCGAGAAGTTCGAGTGAGTTAAGGTAAGAAGACTAGTATCGCAGTATTACAATTAAACCTGTGTACAGTCAGACCTGTCTTACTCTTAGTGGCCACCTGTCTATAGCAGCCAACCTGCCTATAGTGGCCACCAAAAGTAATCCCCTGCAGAGAAAAACACTGTTATGGAACCTGTCTATAGAGGTCACATGTCTATACAGTGACCACTTGTTTGTTTCCCTTAATATATGGTCACTATATACACAGTTTTGACTGTATATATACGGTTGTTGTGCACCTATGGGAAGCAAGAAAATTTGCCTCGGTGAGACAGGTGACCTCTATAGACAGGTTCTATACTTCCATATCATTATTTTCTCTGCAGGGGATCATTCTTGGTGACCACATGCAGATTGGATGATATAGACAGGTTTGAATGTGTATAACACTTCATTATATGTTTGACTTTTGTACGTTTATTGCATAAATTATAGAAGTTTTTATATAGGTCTATATTTTGTTATTTCCTTGTTGTTATTTAACATTGCATTATAACAGATGACTAAATAAATACAGAAATTGTGTACATATTAATTTAGGACATGTACATTCTCATACATGTATTCTTTTATCCTTTCTCTTTTGTACCAATCCTATCTTCTTGCCTTACGTATTGGGTCCATTCATCCCATACAATATACGTTCTTATAATTATTTAAAACATAGGGAAACTGACCAGAAATATATAATATAAACGAATTCTTATATCAAATTGGGCTTCCCCGCGGGATTCGAACCCGAGACCTCGGATTGCTAGTCCGGTGCTCTTACGAACTGAGCTAGAAGGCTGCTCTGTTAGTTATGTACAGTTTGATGTTTATCTTCCCCTTCGCTATTCATTCTCCCCTATCAAATTCAGTTTCTCTTTCATCCAAATCCATCCTCTGCTCTCTAATTATTGCTTGTCCATCTCATTATTTCCTTTCTAACATCCACATAATAAAGTAATGAGTAGACAGTGTCATATAACATGTCTAATATACAAAGTACACACTGAGGGTTCATCCGTGTCGGTATGTCCTCTATGCTAATTATTCTTGCATGTATACATTGTCATCAAGGTGACCTGATTGCATGTAAAGTGCGCGTTGATTTAATTGTGAGGACTTGTTATGCGTGTAATTAAAGGGATAGTTGAGTTCTGGTAAGGAGAGTACAGTTTTGGTGAAACTGAATTTAGTAACCAAAACCTGCACCATTACATTAGAAACTAATAGTTATAACTAGAAAGGAACACAAAATTACAAATGACGTAGTAAAGATCATGTTATCATTCAAAAAGAGCCGTTAAAACGTAAGAGGGCGCTCTCTAAACACTCATCGGTTTCAACCATTTTGAATAAAATATTGTGCATGTGATGTTTTGTTGAAATGATTAGATAGAGAAATAACCAACAACTATTTAAATACCTATTTTGTAACTTTTTGAAAAGAGGAAGCATTTTTTGAATTTTTAAACGGCTGGTTCAAAATTCTCTAATAAACCTGGGGCCCCAGCTTTATTACAAATTGTTATATTTATGGATATTTCTGCTGTCTCTGAACCGATTTTGATCAAACAAAGATGATTTTATTATTTAAATATTATGCTCTTTCAAATTTTACACTCAGTTTTTCATTACCTCACACAAAAAAAAAGTATGTCTAGCGCCCTCTCTACCAAAACTCAACTATCCCTTTAAGTACCGACACGAGTGATCTAAATTAATTTAATAAACTGTGGACAAGTATGTCCTACAAGAGTCGGTCTGAATATTAAAGTCAAGAGGTTGACAATCACCCCCGTGTTATGCTCCACAGTGATTTGCATAATAATAACATCATGTATATAGTTAGCGCTCAACTGGTCAGAACTGGAGTGTATTATTATTTCGGTATACATTAAAGGGGTGCGTCAGACATCTACTATATTATTACCCCAATCGAATACAGTAATTATGACTAGTATATTATGATTGGCCTGACCCCTCTGTAGGTCATACGCTCATCGGTAACGAAATACGTATACATTACATATATCCGGCATATTACCAAACAAACACTTAGTTTACATCTTTATAAGGCATTGTTGTTTTAATGAATATGGGCGCAGGTTATAAGCAATTTGTTTGTTATGCTGGGTGTTTGGTTATTATTTATACTACAGGCCTGAATTCCGTGTAATGTATGAAATGTATGATACAAAGTGTGTGTTTTCGATGATTTAGTCAGGAAATGCAGTATAATTTTTCCAGAAAATGACGTTATATTGCCCTATAAAATAACATGACTTTGCCCGAATGCAACATGAGTTTTCCCGATATATGACGTGAGTTTACACCAAATATGACATGGATTTGCCCAAAAGTGAGGTGCGTTTTGCCCGAATATGGTCGTTTTCCAAACTCCGGGGGGGGGGGGCTTTACCCCAGCCCCCCCCCCCCCCCCCGCCTCCTGCACCTATGATTGCAAGCAAAGTGCGATCATTACCTGGTGAAGCCGTCGTTTGGAAGTCGACGGTCGTCACATTGGCGACGATGCTGTCGATGAAGTCCTCGCGCGCCGCCTGGAACCGAGCGAAGGCCGCCGCCTCGTGGCCCGACTCGAGCAGGACGAAGGCGGCGGCGCCGATGAAGGAGTAGCCGAATAGGATGGCGACCAGCGAGAAGGTGATGACGAGGGTCTGGACCTTCCTGAGCCAGGGGTGCTGGTCAAACACGCTCTCGCCCCGCTTCAGCTTCTGGGGGTCCGTCACCTTGTGGGTCTGCTGCCTCCTGCCTCGACCGCAGCAGCCGCTGCTACATCCAGCGCAACACGCCGTGTTTCCCATGGCAACGGGATGCGTTCCACAATTAATCGGTTGCTAGGCAGACGGGATGGTGATGCCTTTATACCACACTTTAGTATGGGTGACCAAGCGAAGTGATTTTAAACAGCGAATACATGTACAACTATCGTATATTAATTACTTTCACTTTTACTTGGTGGAGAGTGCGATGCAGCATATGTTGGTGGTACAGAGTCCATCGCACTCAATACAATATAGTCAACACTAATACAGTCATATAATAATATGTGAGATGTACTTGTACCATCCAAGGCACTCCGCACTGTACAACAAAATCGTTTCCAGACGACGGAAGATGTCAAAATGCATATTGCTCCATGAGGCGCGATAAAAAAAAAACACAGCTCTAATATATACCAGCATTAATTCAATAACGAATCAAAGTTCATGTTCGATTTAAAGATAATTATCCCACGAATTATCACCCTGCATGTTTGTACATGGAAATACAAAAAGGATGGTGGGCTCCAATAGCACGTGGTACTATGTTTGTGTTGACAGACGAATGCGGGATGGAAACAAAATAAATCAGCATTCCCAATCACTGATTCACTATAACGCTTTGGACCGCAGCCCGCACACACACCACACACAAAGACGGTCACGAACTCGTGCCGATAAACACACCCACTCGAAATGTAATATAATGGACTGGACAAAAAAATGTACAGAAATCGTGAAGATGTGTGCGGAGATTTGGAGTTATGTGTTTTTGATGGCATATTATGCTTGGGGCGATTATAAAAAAAAACACTCTAATTTTATACTTGTCATTATTGTCAGTAATACATTATTTTCACCCCCAAAAGTGGGGGTTGCAGCCCTCGCCCCCCCCCCCCCCCCCCGCACCCGCCACCCTGGCTTCGCATTGCCCGATCTATAATGATTTATGTTTCCTGTCTCACCTTATTCATGGGTGAACAGTGGCATAGACGGTGGTTGGACTTTTTTTTTTGGGGGGGGGGGGGGGACGTCACGCGAAATTTTGGGGGCATGTTTTTAAAATAAATATTATACAGGTTTTGTACCCGTATGTTTTGAATTGTTATATTAAAGTATCGGGGGTACGTCGCCCCCCCCCCCCCCTCCCCATGCCTCTCGGAGCTACTCCGTATGGTTGTATGCACGTATCTGCATTTTATGTTATTCTAATGAAACGGTTATAATAACAGGAACTGCTGAATTAATATTATTTCTACGATAGAAAGAAAAAAAACACGGGTTTGAGTGCATTTTAGGGTGTGTGGGAGGTACTGAATGGCAACATTTTACTACTCTATTATTCACTCAGCACGCAGAAACCGACCTTTGTATGGCACGTAGATTATTGTAATTTATGTATGGGACATTTTGCTACAACCATAACAAATGAAGGTAATGATTTAATCATGCTAATGGCCCGTAAAGGGATCTAGTAACTTTGTTGACATGTGCAAGAAATTATGAATGGTTGATGGAATATATATTGTTGTTATCTCATATGTCCACAGGGTATTGTGTGAAAATGTCAAGTCAAATGGACATTGCATGGCCAAGTAATGAGCGAAAATGCAAAGTGATAGTCACTAACTCACTGCACTCACTTTGTACACGGTAAGAAAAACTCCACCTGAGTTTTTCTTATCTAAATACTTCGATCGTACATATCTTTGTAACGAAAGGGAAATTTTAAAAACCGAAACCTGTCCCATGAATTTATTGGTAATACGAATACAACAAGGTATGAGGAAACCGCTAGAATTAAAATTGTATTTTGAGGATTTGGACAATGCTACTAAGTCCCTTTAATGTTCATCAGATCCAGCCAGCTAGAGCGGAATCAATTACTGTACTGAAATATTATGATAATTAACACTACTCTTCTTTATCACCATTATCATGGCCATCATATAGCCGTTACTGGATGCATTATTGCATCATTATTCCTCTGCAATTTAACGAAAAAGGATAAATAGCGAAAACCTTGCCCTGGCGTTGTTGTATAGCTAGACCAAATAGCAAATAACACTCAGGACAGGAGTAGAAAACAGACAACATTTTTCAATAGGTTCTTCATGGGAATAATTATGAATTTGATGGGTAAGAATATTGTATATAGAAATGTAGTGCACTGTTAAAACGCTGTGTAAACAAATTCAACAACTTGTTGAAAATTTTCAACAACCGCTGTTTAACATATTATGAACCATCCAACTGTTGTTGAAAACATTCAACAACCCCAGTTGTTTAAAGTTTACACAACTGTTGTTTTTAATTTGTTCTACAACTGTTGTTTAGAATAAACTTCAACAATCCCGTTGTTGAAATAGCAAATACAAAACAAGATGTAAAAGCGGCAAGGGTAGGATTCGAACCGGGGGTCTCACTCTCTACCGACTGCGCTATCTCGGTTCGCTTGGTTTGCGGAGGGACAAAAGAGGTTTTGACGCAGTGATTTTGCGGTCGAAACTATCACGTGATTTAACACGTTTCAACAGCACTTGAACAATGGCTGCTTAACACAACCCTTCTTTGTACAACTTATCATACTACACCTAAAGTTGTATGAACAGATTCAACAATCATTTTTACACAGCGTTTTTTTACGCAGCGTTTGAACAGTGAGAAAATCGATAATTAGATATACGGTGATGGATGGAGGAGATAAGGAAAGAGAAAGAGAGAGAGTGGGTGAGAGGTGGAGAGAATTGGGGATAAACAGAGAGAGAGAGAAGGAGAGAGGGGGAGAGAGAGAAATAGACAGACAGGAATGCAGTGAGAAAGAGGGGGAGATCGGAGAGCGAGTGGATGGAATGTCAAAGGAGAGGAAACCCGAATCAAAACAAAGATACCCAATACAACGATAACATTATCACACCAGAGAATATTAAATCGCGTTACCGTGACAACAAAACCAGAAGGCTATGTACGGATGTATGGGAACGGGGAAATAATTCACTAGATTATATAATTCTGCAAAAGGATTGCGAGTAATATGACAGATTGAATCCATCAACATGGTCAACTGTTACAGCCGCTCTTACATCGACTTAATACTCAAAAGCAGCAAAATTCTCTTTTGAAAGCACGGTAAATAAAACAATTAGATAATCGATTGCTGAATTGACTCTTGATGATAAAAATGGTACATTAGAGGAACGAAAGAGATGACCAATGCTCGATAACAGGCTGCCAATTATTCTCTTAGGGAATGATTGGCGAGTTTTACAATAATATTTGTGACATTTGTCTTTGTCTTTTCATGAAAAATTAGCTCATCGTGAATATAAACAATGTTATTATGTTCATGTTTCGATTTATATATCGCAAATATAACGCGTTTCTGTTTTCTTTCTATGATTGCGGTTGATCTCATTACATTTACATAATAATATTCTGTTTAAAGGAGTAACTTTGTTGAAATGTGCAAAAAGTGATGAATGGTAATTAATTTAAAAATGTGTATTCTTGTGATCTGATATGTTCACTGAGCAATGTGTGAACATTTCACGTTAAATGGATATTATAGTTATGGTCAAGACAAAATTATGCATGTCATGATTTGTTAGAATAATGATTAAATAGAGAGATAATCAACAAATTGAAAAAATGTAAGCATTAAAAAAAAAAAACATCATCGAATAAATCATAGGCCCCAGATTTATTCCGATCGGATATATTTATTGATATTTCAGCCGTTTCTGAACCGATTTTGATCAAATAAAGTTTATTCTGTCATTAAAATTGTAGTATGCTCTTTCAAATTTTACACTCAGTTTTCATTATCTCACATTCGTGCAGTGCCCTCTATACCAAAACTGAACTACCCCTAATTTAAGCCCTGGTCACAATGAAATCCACGATGATTCTGATGTACAAAATGTACATTTTTCTGTCGTATAGTTACATCTCGTACGAAATGTGAATTGTCGTGGAAGTGGTCGGCAAAACGAAATGTTAGATGCTTTCACGACTGTATAGGAAAAGACAGATAAGTCAGAAAATATATGGGTAACTTGAGGGCGACATGCAAATTACGTGCGATCATCGCATGGAGTAGTTGATTTCTTTCGACAATTATCTCACGACAATTTGACGAATGAAGTGCGATTGTCGTGAGATTGTCGCAAGAAAATTACACCAAATTATGGGCAACCACATGAAGTTGAGCGGGAAAACCTATTGTATATTAGCTAACATAATGTGGTAAAGTACGTTGCTGTGTCATTTCCACACGCACAGTCCCGAACACAAGAATCACTAATCCCTCTGGCAAAGCGATATAATTATGTAAACGTAGTTTGTATTATTCTTGCCACTCAAGAAATAATATTTAATGAAATAATCATGCACATTAGATAATCTATATAATTATAATGATCTTTGCATCTGATCTTCTACTGTATATCCGATGTCATATACCACGCAAATCAATACTGCATCACAATGAATCTTGTATAGCGCCCCCTTACATTCCTTAGGATTCCAATCATAGTCCTAACATGATAATTATCAAAGAGCAGGTTTATTCAACTGGTATTTCAGTCGACGATTTCAGTTGATTCATAGATAACAAAGAATCCGTAGAGGCGCTGTTTCATAGCCCTAACTCTTTTGTATTAGTGTTTTGTTCACTGCTTTAAAAAGCGCTCAGAGATGATTCATATCAGGCGATACATAAATCGAAACATTATTATTGCTATTTTTATCCTGCGATCTTCTGTTACATATTTCTATTTGAGCATCTCCGGTCAGATAATAGAGTTATTATAGAGAGAGTGTCAAGAACTTAAATAACAGACCTTCCCATTATTATTCCAGTTCTTTCAATTTTCTCTGTATATATGTAGGGACTTTAATGATAGCGAGATCTCCACAAGCGTATATAGGTTTTCCCGTCCATTTTAACACTTTTTTCATTAAATTTTATAAATTCGTACTTCAATTTTGTACCGAGAAGCCGAGAACGTGCCATTGCCAACTTCAATTTCGTCTATTGTCGACCAATTTCACAAAAAATCCATTCAATTTAGTCGTTCGTCACGCATTTTCGTCGATTACAATTCAAATTCGTCGGTCACAGTTGCTGAACACATCTGTAACCACTGACGAATTTGAATTGCACTGGACGATATTGTGTAAATTGAATTTAATTTTTGTGAAATTGGTCGACAATAGACGAAATTGAAGTTGGCATTGGCACATTCTCGGCTTCTCGGGATGAAATTGAAGTACAAATTTGTAAAATTGAATGACAAAAGTGTTAAAATGGACGGGAAAACCTATATTGTACACAAATATTTCATCGTGGTTCTGCTTTGTATGCAGTCTATACGGCTAGGTGCTTATGACTGTAATCGCGCCCTCTCTGGTGTGTTTCAGCAATCACTCAGCACTGGAATTAAACGAACGGATACAAAATGGTCAAAATGATCTAATATCTTTGTTGAGAAAGCTGGCAAATGGTTGATAAAATGTGTGTTTCTGTGATATTATACCTATGTTCACTATGTGTTGAGTGAAAAATCCATGGTATGTGCATGTCATATTCAAATTGATATTCGCTGACTTCACTGACTTTAATAGTACGCATTTATAATTATCCGCTAGATAAGTATAAATCTGAACACTTCAATCACACATATATTTTTTAATGGCAGAGACATTTGGAAAAAACAAAAACTGTTCCATGCTTCTATTGGTAATACGAATAGAATGAGGTATGTGAGAACTGCTAGAGTTTCATGTAAGTTGTGAGGATTGTAACAATCTTACTAGATTCCTGTAAGTTTTACCATTCAGAAAAGAGATATTGAATTAAAATTCATTTCATTTTGTCGGAGATTGAAAAATCTGTCTGCATATACGTTAATTGTACGTGTTATTTAGTTTTGAACGATATATCATTATTGACAATCCAAAAAAATACACTTTCATAGTGAGAAATATTTTTAACACAATGCTATAAATATAAGGGCCAGTTTCATAAAACCTTTTCAATTGTTGTAAATGTCAAATTTGTGTAACTATCGTGTTCAAGGGATCTAGTAACTTTGTTGACATGTGCAAAAAGTGATGAATGGTTGAAACAATGTATATTGTTGTTATCTGATATATCCATTCAGTATTGTGTGGAAATGTCAAGTTAAATGGACGTTATATGGCTGAGTAATGAGCAAAAATGCAAAGTGATATTCACTAACTCATTGCACTGAATTTGTACCCGGTTACGATTATCCAGTGGATAGTTTAACATCTGAACACTTCAATCATAAATATCTTTTGAACGAAAGGGAAGTTCGAAAAACCGAAAGCTGTCCCATGCTTCTATTGTTAATACGAATACAACAAGGTATGAGGGAACCGCTAGAATTCCAATATGATTTTGAGGATTTGGACTTAGCAGCCAATCAGCATGGAGCATTGCAACTTGTTTTATTCGTATTAACACTAGAAGCATGAGACATGTATCGGTTTTTCGAATTTCCCTTTCGTTAACAAGATATTAACGATTGAAGTTTTCGGATGTTGAACTATCCACTGGATAGTCGTAACCGTGTACAAAGTCAGTGCAATGAGTTTAAATAGTGAATATCACTTTGCATTTTCGCTCAATAGTCGGCCATATAATACCATTACTCAGTGGACATATCAGATCACAATACACCTTGTATCAACCACTCATCACTTTTTGCACATCTCACTATAGATCCCTTTAACATGAAATGATCTTTATGTGTCTCATCAAGCCTTTCAATTATAGCACCGACACCATTGTTTTATTATACTACACAATAAAGTGTCATCAGCTCACACCATTACCATTTTATCAGCTCATACCATTGCCATTTTATCAGCTCATACCATTACCATTTGAGCTCTTCTTGGAGAGATTTGCGTTCCTTCGCATTATGATTTAATGGTTGATCGATCTACATCATAATGTTGATTCCATAATGATTGTAGAGGGACTATAGTCATGCTGTCAAGGTTGGTATCTTTAAAGGGGTTGTTCAGTTTTGGTATAGAAGGCGCTTCAAGAAATAATTTGTTTGTGAGGTTATGAAAAACTGAGTGTCAAATTTGAAAGAGCATACAATTTCGATGACAGAATAAACTTTATTTGATCAAAATCAGAAACGACTGAAATATAAATAAATGTATCCAGTCGGAATAAATGATATATATATATAAATAATAAAAGATATATAAAATGCTTACATTTTTTCAAAATTTTTCAAAAGTGGTTCTCAAAGTAGTTACTAGCCAGCTAGCCACCTGACGTCGTGCCGATGTCATAAGTTGTTGGCCGGATGTCGGCTTATCGCGGTTGGCTCGAGGTTAAAATGTCCGCCAGCCCAACATCGTAACCACGTCATTTTGTGATACGTCAATTTCTGACAATGGCCCAACATCAACTCATGACATTGGACCAACATAACATTATGATGTGGGCGCGAGGTTAAAATGTCCGCTAGCCTAACATTGTCCCAACATCATTTTGTGATGTCGGGCAAATGTCAATTTCCGACAATGGCCCAACACCAAATCCTGACATAGGACAGATATCAAATTCTGATGTGGGCTCGACGTTAAAATGTCCGCCAGCCCAACATCGTCACCACGTCATTTTGTGATACGTCAATTTCTGACAATGGCCCAACATCAACTCATGACATTGGACCAACATAACATTATGATATGGGCGCGAGGTTAAAATGTCCACTAGCCCAACATTGTCACAACATCATTCTGTGATGTTGGCCCAATGTCAATTTCCGCCAATGGCCCAATATCAAATCCTGACGTTGGGCCAACATCAAATTCTGACGTTGGCCCGACATTACAATGTCCGCCAGCCCGACATTAGCCCAACGTTATTTTGTATTGTTGGCCCAACATCAAATCTTGACGTTCGCCCGACGTTTGATGCTGGACCAACATCAAAATTTGACAATGGCCCAATGTCATTAATATGACATCTCCAATAAGAGGTCGACCTAATATAGCGCCGATGTTGGGACTGGTATCAATTTAAGAGGTCGCTACCCAGCTAGCCACCTGACGTTGTGCCAACATTGGGCCAATGTAAAAAGTCGTTTTAAGACGACGTTGGGCCTACATTAAAAATCCGACGTCGCCGCGACGTAAAAATGTCCGCCAGCCCAACATCAGCGCGGCGTTTTTGTTTTTTTAATGCTGGCCAAACGTCATTTTGCGATTTCGACCCAACATCAATTATTCAGTCAGTGGTCAGTCATGGTTGTGAAATTGATGTCGGGACAATGTTAGTAATGAGACAAGAATAGGACATCTCAATTTTTACGTCAAACCGAAATCCTACGACGTCAGAATGGGCAGCAGTGAATCAAGTCGGCTAATAGTCATTAAGTTGATGTTGAGCCGATGTCAATGATCCGACATGAATATGACATCTCAATGATGACGTCAATGCGATATCGTGCCGATGTCAGAACTGACAGCAATGAAACAAGTCGGCAAATGATCATAAAAGTGATGTTGCGCCGATGTCAATAGTCGGACATGAATATGCCATCTCCAATATGACGTCGGGCTAATATCGCGCCGATGTCGGAAAAGATAGCAATTAAGGAGGTCGGTAAATGGTAGTAAAATTGATATCGGTCCGATGTTATTAATTAGACATGAATGTGATAAATATGTCAGGCTGATGTAAGAACTTGCAGCAATGAAACAACTCGGCAAATGGTCATTTAATTGATGTTGTGCCGAAGTCAATGATTAGACATGAATATGACATCTCAATGATGACGCCATAGCGATATCCTGCCGATGTCAGAACTGGCAGCAATGAAACAAGCCGGCAAATGGTCGCCAGTTCCGACATCGGTACAACATTGACCCAACGTCATATTTGAGCTGTCATATTTATGTATATTTAATAACATAAGCCCAACATCAATTTTGCAATCTTTGACTGACCTCTTAATTTGCTACCAGTTCCAACATCTGCGCGATATTAGCCCGACGTCATATTTGAGATCTCTTATTCATGTCGGATTAATGACATCGGCACAACATCAGTTTAATGACCATTTGCCGACTTGTTTAATTGCTGTCAGTTCTGACATCGGCAGGATATCGCTTTGGCGTCATCATATAGAGATGTCATATTGAGGTCCAATTAATAACATTGGCCAGACATCAATTTCACAACCATGTACCGACCTCTTAAATTGCTACCAGATACAACATCATCACAATATCGGACTGACGTCATAGTAGAGATGTCATATTTATGTAGGAGTAATGACATCCGCCCGACATCTATTTCAAAACATTTTACCCACCTTTAACATTTCGTAAAGTTCCGACATCTGTGCGGTATAGGCCCAAAGTCATATTTTGGATGTCATATTTAGGTCTAATTAATAACTGTGACCCGACATCAATTTCACAGCATTTTACCGACCTCTTAAATTACTACCAGTTCCAACATCGGGGCGATAGAAGGCCGATTTTATATTTGAGATGTCATATTCATGTCGAATTATTGACATCGGCACAACATCCATTTAATGACTATTTAATGATTAGTTTCATTGGTGCCATTTATGACATCGGCAGGATATCGCTTTGGCGTCATAATTGAGATGTCATATGGATGTCCAATAAAACTCATTGGTCCGACATCAATGTTACAACCATTTACCGACCTCTTTAATTGCTACCAGTTCCAACATCGGCGCGAAATTATCCCGACGTCATATTGGAGATGACATATTCATGTCAGAATATTGACATCGGCTGAACATCGATTTCATTACTATTTGCCGACTCGTGTCATTGCTGCCAATTCTGACATCGGCGCGATATCGGCTTGACGTCATATTTGTGATGTCATATTGATGTCCAATTAATAACATCCGTCCGACATCAATTCCACATTCAACCATTTACCGACCTCTTAAAATGATATATTCCGACATCGGTACAACATTGGCCCAACGTCATATTTGAGATGTCATATTCATGTTGGTTTATTGACATCGGCCCAACATTAATATTACAACCCTCTATCAAGCTCTTAAATTGGTACCAGTTTCGGCATTGGTGCGATTTTAGCGCGACGATTTATTTGAGACGTATTTTTTTCGCCAACTTAATGACATCGGCACGACATTAAACTACAACCATTTTCCGACTTATTTCATTTCCAAAACCTCCAACTTAAATTCGACGTTGGCGTAATGTTGGCGCGACGTCTGTTTGCCGACCGCGATCTTGCCGACGACCTGCCGACACCGGTCCGACATCAGTTAGCTAGCTGGGTACTTATATTTTTGTTAACTTGCTTTGAGAATCTATACTGAATTGAATTTCGTTTAATCGATTACAAACATTAGTAATTCAAAAGTAAAAAAAAAAGAAGTATTGCTATCGGGAAATTCATGATCGATTATAAGCGATCGTAAGTGAAATGAAAATTTTCGATTTTTGGAATTATTTATATAAAAAAATATACTTTTGTCATGTCCTTGCTGCTGTATATAATTTAGAAGGATATATAAGAATATAAATAACACCTTAAATAGTGTTATGAATATGATTTGAAGGTGGATTATTTCAAATTCAACGCTCTACAAATACTAACTATTACAAAACATACATGCTAAGAAGAGGTGTATATATAGTATACCGATTGCGACCTGTGTTTGTAGGACGATAGGATGATAGGTTTAGGAGTAGGCAATAGGTATAGGAATAGGATATTTATAGAATTATGATTATGATTTATGAATGAATGTGTGTAAAGGTTAAACAAAATGCATGGATCGGACGTGGAATCTATGCATGTTTCCAATTTCTTTTTACGTTTTTGATGTTGGTCCTACGTTGGCCATTTGACATTGGGCCATTGTCAAATTTTGATGTTGGTCCAGCATCAGAAAATGACGTTGGGCCAATGTTGGGTTAGCGGACATTCAAACGTCGGGCGAACGTCAAGATTTGATGTTGGGCCAACGTCAAGATTTGATGTTGGGCCAACAATAAAAAATTACGTTGGGCTAATGTCGGGCTGGCGGACATTTTAATGTCGGGCCAACGTCAGAATTTGATGTTGGCCCAACGTCAGGATTTGATATTGGGCCATTGGCGGAAATTGACGTTGGACCAACATCACAGAATGATGTCGTGACAATGTTGGGCTAGCGGACATTTTAATCTCGAGCCGACATCATAATGTTATGTTGGTCCAATGTCATGAGTAGATGTTGGGCCATTGTCGGAAATTGACGTTATGCCAATATCACAAAATGACGTAGTGACGATGTTGGGCTGGCGGACATTTTAACGTCGAGCCCACATCAGAATTTGATATCTGTCCTATGTCAGGATTCGGTGTTGGGCCATTGTCGGAAATTGACATTTGCCCGACATCACAAAATGATGTTGGGACAATGTTAGGCTGGCGGACATTTTAACGTCGGGCCGACGTCAAAACTTGATGTTCTCTCAACGTCAGGAATCGATGTTGGGCCTACGTTAGAACTGACATTGGGCCATTGTCAATAATTGATGTTGGGCCGAAATCGCTAAATGACGTTGGGCCAGCATTAAAAAAAGACGCCGAGCTGATGTTGGGCTGGCGGACATTTTAACGTCTCGGTGACGTCGCATGTCGCATGTTGGCCCAACGTCCCCTTACAACGAAAATGACATCGGCCCAACGATGGCACGACGTCAGGTGGCTAGCTGGGTAAGCCCCACCTCTTAAAAAACTCTCTAGAGTGAAATTCTGTATAATATTTATGACCTCATCTGTCTATCACAACTCAGTTACTTGTAAGATGAACAATGCACCTTCGCCCAAGCTGAGCGCCTGCTCACAATAGTATAACATCTTTGAATACACTTCAACCCACATCATTTCAATTTCAATAGCAGTTGCTACATGTATGTCAGAAAACCTCAACCATCATAAGGACAAGCACTGATAAGCTATTGACATCACTGGTCAGCTTACATAAAACCCCTTTTTAATTGGAGAACGTATTTTCTAGCTCGCTATTACCCGAGTAAGATTTCCATAAAAACAGTAGGAGGTCGGGTCGTAAAAGACGCAGCGAGAGGTTGTGCAGCGTTTTAATCAAAAGTGTTTCACCGGGTAGGTTACTATAGCAACCGCACCTCTCTCATCATGCGACCAGCTGGCGTGACATGTGCTAATCGGCGCGCGCTGGTATACGTTAGCGCGGGAAATTTTGACGGGCAATTCATATCGGGTAAACATACAACAGGCAATCGGGAGCGCAATTGTCAGTCTACTATAGTCACGCTAGACGGTAGATTAGAATTCAGGAACAAATAATTCTAGTTAAATCTCGCTGATACAGGTGTTGGGATATTGGGCCGTATGCATAAAAACAAGCAATTGCTTGTGCTAGCCTTTTGCTTGAATCGGTATGCATAAAAACAAGCAATTGCTTGCAAGCAAAAGCATTTGCTTACAAGCACAAGCAATTGCTTACTGCTCGTAAGCAAATGCTTACCAAACAAGCAATTGCTTAAAACCGTATGCATAAAACGAACCTTTTACTTGTCTTGATAAGCAATTGCTTGCGTTTTTTCAAGCACATCCAGACCAGCTTGAGCTCTTGCTTACTCAGTGCATTCGCGTTTAAGGCTCAATTTTTCGTACCGTTTCAGGATGATTTCAAGCTCCATATTCCAGAGGTTATGTTGTGATCAAATTCCTGGTATTTTAGACTTTTTACGGCAATTTTTGTCCATCGATCTGCACAGAAACCCCCCTGATGCTCCGCGCTATTTCCCCCCTATTTGCGTAATAAAAAATACTGCTGCCAGGTCGGGCACGAAGCGTTGTTGCCCTGCAGTGCGATGTTCGCACAACCGTAACGATCCTTTGTCCAACACGTAAGCAATTGCTTGGCAGTGCAAGCAAAAGGTTTGAGCACAAGCAAAGGCTTGTGCATACGAATTTAAGCAATTGCTTGAACTTGATCTTTTGCTTGACAAGCTCTTGCTTGTGCTTAAAGCATTTGCTTATAAGCAATTGCTTGTTTTTATGCATACGGCCCATTGGGCCGTATGCATAAAAACAAGCAATTGCTTGTGCTAGCCTTTTGCTTGAATCGGTATGCATAAAAACAAGCAATTGCTTGCAAGCAAAAGCATTTGCTTACAAGCACAAGCAATTGCTTACTGCTCGTAAGCAAATGCTTACCAACCAAGCAATTGCTTAAAACCGTATGCATAAAACGAACCTTATACTTTTTTCAAGCACATCCAGACCAGCTTGAGCTCTTGCTTACTCAGGGCATTCGCGTTTAAGGATCAATTTTTCTTACCGTTTCAGGATGATTTCAAGCTCCATATTCCAGAGGTTATGTTGTGATCAAATTCCTGTTATTTTAGACTTTTTACGGCAATTTTTGTCCATCGATCTGCACAGAAACCCCCCTGATGCTCCGCGCTGTTTCCCCCCTATTTGCGTAATAAAAATACTGCTGCCAGGTCGGGCACGAAGCGTTGTTGCCCTGCAGTGCGATGTTCGCACAACCGTAACGATCCTTTGTCCAACACGTAAGCAATTGCTTGGCAGTGCAAGCAAAAGGTTTGAGCACAAGCAAAGGCTTGTGCATACGAATTTAAGCAATTGCTTGAACTTGATATTTTGCTTGACAAGCTCTTGCTTGTGCTTAAAGCATTTGCTTATAAGCAATTGCTTGTTTTTATGCATACGGCCCATTGCATGAGCTGAAGATCAGCGATGAATAATGCGCACACGTAGATGTACCCTGGAGTGAGCTGTTGTACTTATCAAATTTTAGATTTGTTAAACTTCCAATTTTTATATTCATAGTATTATAACTTGTATTATTTGGGCAAATTTAAGTCTAAAATTAGGAGTATGTGGAATAGTGTTTGTGTGTGAACTTACAGCAGTTTAAATTGGCAACCATGTTTACAAGAGTACCACATGTTCCCGTTCCAAAACGCGATCGCTGCAATGGGCCGTATGCATAAAAACAAGCAATTGCTTGTGCTAGCCTTTTGCTTGAATCGGTATGCATAAAAACAAGCAATTGCTTGCAAGCAAAAGCATTTGCTTACAAGCAAAAGCAATTGCTTACTGCTCGTAAGCAATTGCTTACCAAACAAGCAATTGCTTGAAACCGTATGCATAAAACGAACCTTTTACTTGTCTTGATAAGCAATTGCTTGCGTTTTTTCAAGCACATCCAGACCAGCTTGAGCTCTTGCTTACTCAGGGCATTCGCGTTTTAGGATCAAATTTTCATACCGTTTCAGGATGATTACGAGCTCCTTATTCCAGAGGTTATGTTGTGATTTCATATTTAATACAATTCCTGTTATTTTAGACTTTTTACGGCAATTTTTGTCCATCGATCTGCACAGAAACCCCCCTAATGCTCCACGCTGTTTCCCCCCTATTTGCGTAATAAAAAATACTGCTGCCAGGTCGGGCACGAAGCATTGTTGTCCCGCAGTGCGATGTTCGCACAACCGTAACGATCCTTTGTCCAACACGTAAGCAATTGCTTAGGCAGTGCAAGCAAAAGGTTTCAGCACAAGCAAAAGGTTGTGCATATGAATTCAAGCAATTGCTTTAACTTGATCTTTTGCTTGACAAGCTCTTGCTTGTGCTTGAAGCATTTGCTTATAAGCAATTGCTTGTTTGTATGCATACGGCCCAATGTTTACATTTTTTACGGCCATGACGTCATCTACCCGGGTAACGTTCTGCGCGCTTTTTAATACAATGTTTATCAGCTTAACATCCTGACAACGTCCTGACGTTACCTCGCTATTACCCTAGCCCGACTAGGTTGAATGTTACCGCGCTGTTGTCAGGACGTTACCCCGATTGGACCTTTTTAATACAAACGCGGTAGAATGTCTTCCTGACAACGTCCGGACGTTACCGCGACTATTTTCCTCAATTAAAAAGGGTTTTTAGATGGAAAAGGAGAAAGACAAAAAGAATATGCCCACAATAGCATTGACCCGCGAAAGGTTCTTAAAGAGGTAGTTCATTTTTGGTATAGTGGGCGCTGCACGAAATAATTGTTTTTGTGAGGTAATGAAAAACTGAGTGTAAAATTTGAAAGAGCATACAGTTGTAATGGCAGAATAAATTTGATCAAAATTTATTTAGAAACGCCTGAAATATCAATATATTCGATCGGAATAAATCTGGAGCCCAGATTTATTCGATTATTTAAAGGGGTAGTACAGTTTTGGTAAGGCTGAACTTGAGTAACCAAACCTGGACAGTAACATTATTAACTAATAGTTATTACTCCACCATGCTCGAAAGGTATACAAAATTACAAACGACTAAGTAAAAAGCCTGTTATCATTCAAAAAGAGCCATTAAAACACAAGAGGGCGCTTTCTAAAAAGGCATTGGCTTCAACCATTTTTCACAGAATAATGCATGTGATGTTCTATTGAAATAATGATTAAGTAAATAGATCATCGACAACTATTTAGAAAACGTTTTTGAACATTTTTGAAAAAGTGTAAGCATTTTTTTAATTCTTTGAAAAAATCATCTAATTATTTGGGCCCCAAATAATTATAAGATCAAATATATTTATTGATATTTCAGCCGTTTCTGGACCGATTTTGACCAAATAAAGTTTATTCTGCCATTAAAATTGCATGTTCTCTCAAATTCGACACTCAGCTTATCATTATCTCACAACAAAATTGTGATGTGCAGCGCCCTCTCTACCAAAACTAAACTACTAAAATAATTTTTAAAAATGCCTACACTTTTTCAAAAGTTTCTAAAGAGGTCGTTGATGATTTCTCTATCTAATCATTATTTCAACACAACATCACAAGCATAATTTTGTATGAAAAATGGTTGAAACCAATGCTTTTTAGAAAGCGCCATTTTGTATTTTAATGGCTATTTAAAAAAATATGATAACAGGCTTTTTAAATAGTCGGGTGTAATAATTGTCTAAACCTTTCTAGCATGGTGGAGTTACATTATAACTATTACATGTATTAGTTTGTAGTGTTAATGTGCAGGTTCTGGTTACTAAAGCTCAGCCTTACCAAAACGGTATACTACCCTTTAACACTTAGGCCTAGTCATAAATAACCGACTCTTTATGGGGTTTTATTTTGTAAATCTGATTTCTCCGCATAGGCGTAGAAAGCGGGGGCTAGGGAGGGGGGGGGGGGGGGGTGCTGCAGCCCCCTGGATTTGTGAAAACGCCATATTCGGGCAAAACGCACCTGAAATTTAGGAAAACATGTCATATTCGGACAAAATCGTGTTATTTGCGGACTGTACCATAAAAAAAAACACATATTTCTGGAAATGGCATACATTTTATGATTTTGCCCGAATATGACCTGCTTATCGGCTTTTGCCCGAATGTGGTGTGCTTTTACTTTGAGAGGCGAATAGCGCTGTTGGCGAAACTCTGGTGGGTTGCATTCCCCTGTATATAGCCCCCTGCTTCCCCCAACGCTATTTCGGAGATCAGCGATCACAAGGGTCGCAAATTCAGTTCTGGTTACTCGGGTGTGGAATAGAAGAGTCACATCGTGGTCGAGTCATGGACAAAGTCGATGAACAAGACACATGCATTTTACACTAAGAGATCAAAGTTAGATAGAGAAGTTTATTACAATTAGAAAATGGTTTGCAAGGGCCGTATACATTTGCAAACGCCTACGTGTTAGAGCATGACCCCGATGATCAGAGCTTTGACATGTTTGATGTACGATCCACCTGAAGTTGAACGAGGTCGAATAATCGGTAGTAAACTATCTTCTTCACCTCCCCGATCCCCGCCTCGATCTCCGCATCTATCGAGTTGTTGATGCGGCTGTTGAGACCTCGAAGGATGGTATCCACCTGTACAGTAAAACAGGTAAGTAGGTTATAAGTATAGGCTTAAAGGGGTAGTTTAGTTTTGGTAAGGCTGAACTTTAGTAGCCAAAACCTGCACAGTAACATTATAAACTAATAGTTATAACTCCACCATGCGCGAAAGGTATACAAAATTACAAACGACCAAGTAAAACGCCTGTTATCATTCAAAAGGAGCCATTAAAACACAAGAGGGCGCTTTTTTAAAAAGGCATTGGTTTCAACCATTTTCAACCAAAATTATGCATGTGATGTTTTGTTGATATAATGATTAAATAGCGAGATCATCAACAACCATTTAAAAAACGCTTTTGAAAATTTTTGAAAAGGTGCAAGCATTTTTTTTATTTTTTCAAAAAATCATCTAATTATTTGGGCCCCAAATAATTATAAGATCAGATATATTTATTGATATTTCAGCCGTTTCTGGGTCGATTTTGACCAAATAAAGTTTATTCTGCCATTAAAATTGCATGTTCTCTCAAATTCGACACTCAGTTTTTCATTACCTCACAAAAAAATTGCGATGTGCAGCGCCCTCTCTACCAAAACTAAACTACCCCTTTAAAACCACAGTCTGTTTATCATCATTATGATCATCCTCATCATCCTAACTATCATCATCGTCATCATCATCAGCAGCATCACCATCATCATTACTGTCATTATCGTCATCAATATCATAATCATCATAATCATCATCATCAGCGTCCTCAGCATCATCATCACCATCATCATCTGAAACACCATCACCATCATCGTCAATCGTCATCATCATGCACCATCATCAATATCGTCATCATCATCGTCATTATCACCACTGTCGTCGATATCATCGTCACCATTGTCACAATCATCATCATAATCATCATGTACATCATCACCATCACCATCAACATCGTCGTCGTCATCATCATCATCATCATCATCATCATCATCATCATCATCATCATCATCATTTTAATCATCATCAGCATCATCATCAATATCATCATCATCATCTTCGTCACCTTGTTCTCCCGCGCACAGGCGACGAAAGGGAAGGAGAACTTGTTGCGGTATTCCTTGTTGAGTGAGTCGATGGCGCTGCGCTGAGCCTCCGTGAGAGAAAATATCCCCGCAGCGGTCTGCTCTCGCTGCGATTCGGATGACAGCCTCCCCTCCTGGGCTAGTCTACCCGCAAGATCTGGAAAGCACCTCAGTATTCCAGGTTTACCTGAAAATAAATAGTTCGATATTATCGACGGATATTAAATATCAATATCAACCGAATTTCATTATTATTATAAACAAAATAATAACGTCCATTTAAAGGGATAGTTGAGTTTTGGTATAGAGGGCGCTACACGAAGAGTGTGAGATAATGAAAAACTGAGTGTCAAAATCGAAAGAGCATACAATTTTAATGGCAGAATAAATTTTATTTGATCAAAATCGGTTTAGAAATGGCTGAAATATCCAAAAACATAACCGTTTGTAATAAATGTGGGCCCCACAATTATTCGATACTTTTGAACCGGCCGTTAAAAAAATTGAAAAATGCTTCCTCTTTTCAAAAATTTACAAAAGAGGTTTGATTATCTCTCTATCTAATCACTATTTCAACAAAACATCACATGCACAATATTTTATGTAAAATGGTTGAAACCGACGCGCGAGCGCCCTTTTGAGTTTTAACGGCTCTTTTTTAAAATAATGATAACAGACTTTTTACTTAGTTATTTTTAATTTTGTATTCCAATCGAGCATGGTGGATGTATTACTATTAGTTTGTAATGTATTGGTGCAGGTTTTGGTTACGAAAATTCAGTTTGACCAAAACTGTACTCTCTTTACCAGAACTCAACTATCCCTTTAACGTGAAATTTTCACACAAGTCATTACTCAGTGGTCATTGTATCATCATCTTCGCCAATACCATGATGGTGGTAATAATTATGATGACGATGACGATCATCGTCATCATTATTTTCACAACCACCATCAATGACTTCATCATTATTATCATCATCAGCACCACCACAATTATCGTCATCATCATCATCATCATCATTACTATCGTCATCGTCGTCATCGTCATCATTGTCATCATCAATCATCCTTATCGACATCATCGATCATCATTATCATCATAACTAACCTCATCATCATCATCATCATCTTGTTCTTTACCATCATCATCATCATCATCATCATCATCATCATCATCATCATCATCATCGTCGTCGTCATCATAAGTAGTAGTAGAAGTGTTAGTAAAGGGAGAGAGGATCTGCTTACTACAACTCGGAAGTGAATCCAGGACGTCACAGAAGCATTGGTGCAGGTGATCGAGGCTGGCGAAAGGGCGCATGGACCACGTTACTCCGGCTAAAAATGGCCCCCGTTCTACCACGTTTGAAAACCGCTCTATAAAATCCGTATAGCAAAGTGCATTGACCTCTTCGATGGTAGTCGCCTCGGTGTCATGGCTGTTTTGGGGAGGTTTGAACCCTCCCCCCCCCTCCTTTTCCAATTGTAGCTGGTCTCGACCCCACTTTTTAGCGGTCTCGACCATCCTGAACCTGGTCTCGGCCTCGAAATTTGCGAAGAATCCCGGTCTCGGCCACGAAAATGTTGAATTTCTTGGTCTCGGCTTCGAAAATTGTCCGGGATTGACGACAGGAATCAATTGTTCACAGTCCCAAATTGCGACTAAATAAACAAAATCAATAATAATGCATGTACATCACAAACCAAAAAATCACCATCACAATAGAACTACTCAGTTTCTACAGTATAGAAATGGTTTGAGTGTGGCGAATCAATAATTATGACGTCATCAAATGAAAACTCTACAAGAACTTCATTAATTTCTAGGACAACCATTTTGAATCCGAGATCTAATTAAAGCCCAATTCCAGTTTCGGGAAAGTAGCCAAATACATCTATATTGATCAATATTGTTGAATATGTATTGAAATAGGGCTTGTGTGGTAAAATCCGAACCTAAGCATTGTTAAATACAGAAATATCGGAAGAAATCCAATATCCGCCTGTGAAATTCATAAATCCACCGCCCGTTCCTGTCCGCACCGCTAGCGCTGGGGGAGATATCAACAAGCTAGGGACAAGCCCGATATCGAACACCTCGTGTACGTGCACGTGGCCGTAATACACGTAGCGTATGAGCCATGGGCGTCGATCTGTCATTGATACCCATTCATCGGGGGGGGGGGGGGGGGGGGGGGGCGATGATGTATTCATTCATCCCCCCTGATGAATGGGTATTACGTAAGTATCGACGCCCATGGTATGAGCGATTCCGCGTTGGCGATAACTATCCGGTCTAGATCAATTTATGATTTTGCAAATATATCAATATTATTAGTAGGCGGTTTCTTGGCCAAATTTGTATAATCCCATGTTAGTAAAACTATGTTCTGTCACATGGTTGGTAATAGGATCGTACATTTCATTTTTAGGGGGTGGGGCGTTTCCCACTACTGTCCTTTACCTTTTAATCTCGTAGGCTACATACATCTACATTGTATATACAACGGTCAACCGGCAATTGTTAACGATTCAAATTACAGCGACTTTCATTCGTAAAAAAAAGAAGCCCTTTTTAGGTTGATAACTTGCATTCAATGCATTCATTCTTCCACATATAACGTATGGTCTAGAGGTTTGGGGTTCAGCAAATAAAACAAATTTGAATTCTGTGTTGATGCTTCAGAAACGAATCGCACGGGTCTTAGCGTTTAAAGATTATAGACATCCATCAGGTCCACTATTTTTTGAATTAAAATTGTTAGATATTTTTAAGCAATACCGTTATATGATTTGCGTATTCATGCATGATTTGATAAATAATAATTTACCTCATAGATTCATCGATTACTTTTCATTTATTGATCATCTGTATGAAACGCGGAATAAAAGGAAATGTAATATAAACGTTATTAGAATTAGAACAAACGTAGGAAAACAATCTATTTCATATTCAGGACCACATTTGTGGAATCAACTACCGATTAATTTGAGAGAAAACAATAGGCGGAAAAGCTTTTGCCAAGCACTAAAAGAGTATATTTGTAGAGTATAATTAAACAAATATACATTTATTTATTCATCTATCTGTTATTATTATAAATATTTTATATGTATATAAGTATGTATATATTAATTTAATTTATTTTTTATTTTTACAAATTCAATTTATGTAAATAAGTTACTAGTGGTTCAGCTGAAATGTATTTTTGTTTGTTTAAATCACTATTTTCGGGACTAACCTCGATTAGCACTATGCTATTTTGTGAGACCCTTTTGTCAATTCAAGATATGTCATTAATATGTACGATTGAACTGATTATTATTATTGACAATAAATCCATTTCATTTCATTTCATTTCATTTCATATAATATTAATAATGCTTTCCCTTCTATTTCCTCAACATTTTCAGAATTATTATAATTTTGTTTAGGGGGGGGGGGGGGGGGGCAACAGCCCCCTTTTCCCCTCCCCGATCGACGCCTCTGTTACAAAAGACGTGGGGAACTTTAAAGGAGCTTCAATATTCATCTTGCACCTTGTTTGGCTTACGGTAACACAAGAATAAACTGGGTTTAAAAAAAAATATTTTCCCTAATTATAGAGTCATATAGGTGATGACTTAATTATTATTATTCCCTAGGAAAACAATGGCCCGAATTCTCAACTTGTGGCTCCAATTGTGCCTGGCCTAAAAGACAAAGACTACCGGTAACAATTTGCACCAACAGACATATTGTCTTGTCGCTATGGACCCCGGAGATATTCTAATGGTTTTCTTTCATTCTTTTGAAATTCAGTCTTAGAATAACAGGTCACCAGCAATGCAATGTCCAGGGCGCAATTTGGCTGATGACAGACTATACTGTCATGGCCCATTGTCCTGAGATGTCTATAATCAGAACTCAAGGGATTGACTGGATAATGAAAGGAAACCATTCGAATATCTCCGGGGACCATAGTAACGAGCATTAAGTATGCTGGTGCAAAGTGTTACCGGTAGTCTTTGTCTTTTAAAGATGAATTACAGTTTTGGGAAAGTTACAGAAAACCTTTATAATTGATCAATATTGTTGAATAAGTATCTAAAAAGGGTTTGTGTGGTAAAATCTGAACCTAACGATGCGTTAAATGCAGAAATATCGGAAGAAATCCAATACCCGCCCGTGAAATGTATAAATCCACGGCCCGTTCGCACCTGTCCGCGCCGCTAGCGCTGGACTGGAGATATCGACAAGCTGGGGACAAGCCCGTATAGCGAACGCACGCGGTCGATTTGCACTTAGCGTATGCGCGATTCGGCGTTGGCGACAGATCAATTTATAATTTTGCAAATATATCAATTAGTAGGCGGTTTCTTGGCCAAATTTGTATAATCCCATATTAGTAAAACTATCCCTGATAGCAAAAACTGGTAAAAATTACGTCTTATTTACGTCGTGTACGTCGTCTTAAGACGTCGTAAATTGACGTCAAAAAGTGAAGATTTTGCACCCGCGTTTCACGACATATAGACGTCATATTTTGACGTGGTAATGACGTCTTTTCGTCATAAAAAGGCGTCTTTAAGACGTCATTTTTACGACGTCCTTATGACAAAAATTAATTGTGAAAAAATGAACTTAAAAAGACGTCATAATGACGTCTTCTATACGACACAAATTATCATGTAAAAAATGGTCTTTAAAAGACATTATAATGACGTAATTGTGACGTCTTCTATACGACACAAATTATCATGTCAAAAATGGTCTTTAAAATACGTCATAATGACGTTGTAATCACGTCGTTTTATACGACATACGACGATTTTACCAGTTTACTACCAAATTAAGACGTCTTAAAGACGTCAGTCTGCTATCAGGGATATTCTCTCACATGGTTGGTAATAAGAGCGTATATTTCATTTTTAGGGGGTGGGGCGTTACTCACTACTGCCATTCACCTTAAGCCAGGCACAAGTTGAGCCACAAGTTGAGAATTCGGGCCAATGTTCTTTTCTATAAAACGTTCACATCTCATTCGTACTCATTATAGGTTTAATATCACTTCATTATAAGTAAAACAAACGCATACTTACCGGTTCAATTGAAGGCTGTAAGCAGTGATATATAATTTCAATGAAAGCTAAACAAAAATGCAGCAAGAAATTCTTTAGCCTAAATTCTACCTCAAACTGATCTGGACACATACAACATCATGACATACACAGTCCAACGTGCACCCCACGACCGACTCTCGTTTGTTTCAATACAGTCTCTCAGTCTATTCTGTTTGTTGTTTCACTTACCACTTTATTTGAGTATTACGTCATATTACATCATATAACCAGGGAGGTATCCCATTTCCCTGTACTAGACATACAGTATACATGTACATGTACATGTAAAAGCGCATAATGAAACTCCTATCCTGCCATACTGAATACAGCCATGCAGTGCCCCGCCGAATGGCAGAATAATTTTTTTATTTGATCAAAATCGGTTTAGAAATGGCTGAAATATTCAAAAACATTACCGTTTGTAATAAATGTGGGGCCCCACAATTATTCCAGACATATACAAGACCGATTCCCGAGGGAGCGAAACAATAACCGAGAGGGGGAAGGGTGATGGGAGGCAGTGATAGTAGGTGGGTGTCCGCTAGTCTATCGGTTCAAGTATATAAATGCAAAATCAATTCAAGTATATCAATGCAAATTCATTCCCCGTGGGAGGGGGATACCCCCTCCCAAACCCTCCCCCTCTGGCTCTGCCCCAGACCTCGGTCGCTTCGCTCCCTCGGGACTCATTTTTGGCTGTAAGCTATGTTTTTGGATCATACATAATGTGGCATATGGTTTATGTTTTTATCCACCAGATTGCACAATTTCAAGTCCCAAAATGCAAAAGCTCCCTACCGTGGGAGGGGGGACACCCTCCTCCCACCCCCCCCCCCCCCCCCCGCTCAGTCACTTCGCTCCCTCGGGCTTGGTCGCTTTATCCTCGCAATGTCTCACTCTCACCTCTGGCAACCCTGTGAGTGTGGTTGGGCATGAGCCCCAAACACATAAATCGTGAGCCCCCTTAGGGTTTTGCCCCCCAATCCAAAACTGCTTCCGGCGCGCCTGGTAGGAGTTCAGCATGCGAGTGCAGTGAGGGACTCGATCCTATATAGTCTAGGTGGCCGCCCGTGCACGGTAAAGGTGCTTTTGCAATGTTTTACTTGAAATTATGCAATCTGGTGCATACTTGGGAAGGAAATTTGACTTGACATGAAGTAAAATCTGAGTTTTCTTGTCTAAAGAAATACTCTTTTTTTTTTTGGGGGGGGGGGGGGAAGCCCCCCCCCCCCACCAGTACGCCAGTGCATGTCAACAAAGTTACTAAGTCCCCTTAAAGGGTACCACCACCCACAAATAATATTCTTATAAATGAAAGGTAACATCTTGAGTATAGTCCATTCCATCAACAAGTTCACAAAAAAAAAATTCCAGAAAAAAATACACAATTGGTAAACGCATCACCATTCCAAAGCATGCGTTCATGGGTTTGCACGTACGAAGACTACTTTGTCCAGAGCGAACGAATCGTCCGGGGGGTGTATTCTGAAAATCGTCTTTTCCCTAATATCGTATTATCTTAGGCTTATGACAAAACCGGTATTCTGAAAACTGTCATATCTTTTGTATTATCTCTGAAAGTTTGTTAACCTCTATTAGCTGGCGCGCCTTGCCACGCATTATTGATAAGCGCGTTCGCGCAAGTAGAGGTGGAAAATGTGTATTCTGAAAACTCTCTTATCTTTTATCTCATCATGAAATTATCATAAATTCTACTCATATGCCGAGACAGCTATGGGGCAGTATTTTCCTTTTGTTATATCTTGTTTAAACATATTTAAAGACAATTATTTGAGATTTTAAAGAGCTCCCTATGTTTGTTGTGTGTATAGTTGTGTTTACGTGCGAAAAAGTTAGAAAATAAGAGTGAGGGGGAGAAAATTCCATTGAAAATCTAACCATATGAAAATCCCATTCTTACAAAAATACTCTTTGACCAAAATATATAAATTTCTTGAACTTTGATTGAAAATTCTATGTGTGCGCAAAGCTAGTTAGATGCGCGCATTTAAAGAAAATGCGACGCATACGCAATTTAACCCACTTTGATTGGCTGAGGGGGCATATAAACATTTTGTAACAACAATTTTGATTGGTTAACTCAGCACTAATGGGCGTGGTCAGGGAAAGATATGATGCCCTTAAGACGATTTTCAGAATACCGATTTATGACGATTTTAGCGGTGTATTATCTTATGGACTTATGACAAAAGATAATACAAAAGATAAGACGATTTTCAGAATACACCCCCGGGATTCTATTGTCTCCAAACCTACGCGTGAATATAATTGGCGCACTCGCAAATTTTCTTTTGCCTGTGGTCCCCTTTAAAACAAGATGAGCGGGGCAAGTAAATTATGACATTATTCAACTTTATGGTTATGAACAAACTCTGGAAATATAAATTTGTCAATAAAACAGGGCCAGGTTATGAGAGCATTATCATACTGGTCTGTATTACAGGCATGAAGCTTGTCTATTTCATGTGTCCCCTGCAATTTTAACCATATTTACCTAGAGAAGTGTAATGTTAAAGACTGCCCAACTGTTTGACCAAGGGTGACTTCAGCTTTTGAAGATCTTTGGACTACGGTATAATTCTTGAGAAGAATTTATATCATTTTCATGCTGAAATAAGGGCACACACTGTGGTTTTGACTAATAAAGCTTTGCCATGGAATTCCCCATTTTGTTACTTTTGGATGAAAATAACACCTATAACGTTCACAATTTGTCTTCATTTATACTTTTTATTGAGATGAAGATAGAAAAGATCACATTTGTAATGAAAAATTATGCCATCTCATGAATATAGCGTTTTACATTATGCTTATCAACATTTATATGGTTGAGTGGATGTTCCATTTTTGCTATTTTTGAAAACAGACCTTGGTGTGGTTAATTGACCATGACAAGTCATGCATGAATGATTTCATCTGGATTTCATGCGAATATTGAAGAGGGTAATTTTATCTTTAATTTGATATACAATATCATATATTGTATTGTTAATGAATACGAAATATTTGGTCTCATACAAGTGTCCAGTTTCTTTTTTTGCGGAGTATATTTGATATCACAGAACGGTACCAAAGCATATAATTATGTGCTGTTCTTTGCCTTCGTGATAACGTAATACCGCCTTCTGTGAAATCCGTATCTTGTATACAGATTAGTTTATTTTGTTTTACCGCTGTTAATTGGCACAACGCCAAGATCGCAGGACAACGTCGATGTGGTTAATACACGAATTATTGACATCAAGACCAACACTTGTGAAGACGATTTCGTCTTGGTATAACACCATTCATGTAACCCATTGTTGACTACGGAACCTAGCAAGCTTTGTTTTAAATCAACTGGCATCAATTGAACCTATATACCAACCAACTCAATATAAATTGTAATCTGTTTTTCGAAACGTGTTCTTCATCGCTTCTGCTTGTTTATAACAAATTAGTGCATTCTGTTTTACCGTTTTTGATATTTTACAACCACAAGCACAAAGCCATCATCACTAGAACAACCGACATCGGTCAGTCGGTGTGGTTATATACGAATTATTGACATCAGAACCAATACTTGTACAGAGATTTGGTGTTGGCATAAAACTAATTAGATATACACACTTCTCGTATATTAAAGTGATCCAGGTAAAGTGTCTAACTCCACGAAAAATACTTGGAGCTTCCTCGTTTCTCTTCTGCCGTGTTGTTTAGCTTATGGTAAGAGAAGAATAAAATAGGGTTAGATTTTTTCAAATGTCCCTTTAGTATGGAGATAATTATCATTGAAAATCATTATTTGAAAAGCGTTGCCAACGATTTTCAAAAGTACAATTGCTGTAGCTGAACATGTCCGGCCAGCGCGCGTGGGAAACATTCCGGACCCTACTGAACTTTGATCCAACGTGCGCAAATTCCATGAATTCTGTGCCGTCTATAAACATACACGGGTGTGGATATCGTCAACGGATGATTATTACTGCTACAAATCTACGACAGGCCATCAGTATTCGGTGATAAAATATGAACTCAATATTCGTTTTTTCACTAGGTAAACAGTGTTCGTTTTCTTTCAAACTTTCACAAATCTTTCAATTGTATTTTACAATGATATTGATATAGGATTGAAGTATCAAATGTCATTTTGTGCAATATCTGACACTTTACCTGGATCATGTTAAAGTGTCTAATAAATGTTGTGTATTATTATTATGATTGTTCTGTAACAAATTCAACAAACTTTTTTCTATTCAAAAGATAATCATTCAATCATAATAAAGGAACTCCTCGCATACCGTAGTATTCTAGTTTATAGAGTAAAATCTGGTGATTAAGGGTATCGAAAGCCTTCGATAATCCAATTACCTAATGCTTTTTAGCTAATAAAATAGAGATCTTGGCCCCGTTGCAGAAATAGATACAATCGATTGTAAGTTGCAATTCATCGTAAGTCAGATCACGTGTTCTAGATGCGCAAATGTGATTGGCTGAAACGCGTAAATTTTCTGACTTACGATCAATTGTAACTTAAGGAGTGGTCACATTGGACACGACTCACCACGACTATACCCACGAGTGCAGTACGCATCGGTACAAATCAATGGCAAGCCGTTTTTAACATTTATTCCTATTTCCTTGATCTAAATCTAAATCGAATTCTTGATATCAAGAAATGCAATCTTGATATCAAGAAATGCATTCTTGATATCAAGAAATATACTTTTCTGTATTGGTAATACTTGATATCAAGAAATAAACTGATATCAATAATTCAATTATTAATATCAAGAAATAGGAATAAATGTTAAAACGGCTTGCCATAGATTTGTACCAATGCGTACTGCATTCGTGGGTCTAGTCGTGGGGAGTAGTGTCCAATGTGACCACTCCTTTACAATCTCTTTCTGCAACGGGGCCTTCTATTCTGCTAATTCGGTTGAGTGATTCTTACGAAAACCATACTGGTTTGAGCAAATTATATTTTGTTGCATTAAAAACTCATATAATTGGTTATATACTATTCGTTCCAATATTTTAGAAATACTTAATAATTGAATTGAATTGAATTGAATTGAATTGAATTTTATTAACCACTTTCATAAAAACATGCAAATACAATATAAACACAAGTACAATTTACATAGATCATTACAATAATAAGTACAAAGTAAGTTTGAGAACAAACAAACAATGGAAGAAAAAAAAAAGAAAAAAAACAAAAAAAACAAGAAGAAGAGAAGAGAGAGGAAAGTAGAGAATTATGAAGTGGAAGGATCATCAGGAAAGTTGCAGAGAACTTATGAATAGATGACCCTAGAGCATTGAAATAGAAAAAGGGTAAGAGGATACCTACAAAGGATAACGGAAGGGAGGGCTGTTGCATTTAAATTTGTTGCATTAAATACATTTTCAATTTTCTTTTAAAAGTGCTTAATGTTGCACACTGTTTAATGTCATTGGCAAGTTTGTTCCACAATAATGGTCCTTTATATAAAAATATAGAATTTGAAAAAGATTTACGGCCATATATTAATCGAGTGTCAGAGGCAAATCTCGTATTATACTGATGCACATCACTATTGCACTGAAACATATTATTAAAAGTCATAGGTAATAAATTATGATAATAAGAGTACATAAATACACCAAGCTGGAATTCATGTAAAAGACAAATAGGTAAAATATTCAAAGATAAAAATAAAGGTCTAGAATGACTTAAGAAAGGCTTATGACAAATTATACGTACTGCTCTTTTTTGTAAGAGATAAATACGGTCTAGTAAATATTTATTGCATGATCCCCAAATAATGTTGCAATATGATATATATGGCAAGACCATTGTATTGTACAATAATAACAAAACAGTTTGTGGTAAAGTGTCTTGAAGCTTACCCATGATTCCTATCATTTTCGAAATTTTACGTAAAATATCACAAACATGACTCCTCCATTTCAAATCCCTATCAATAAGAACGCCTAAAAACTTTGTTGAATCAGTGTGCTGTATTTCTTTATCATCCATATATATTTTTATTTTATCAATATTTTCTTTATTAGCATTAAATACCATAATGTGAGTTTTCTCATAATTCAATTGTAATTTGTTTGCCTTAATCCACTCGCAAACCTTACGGAGTTCAATATTTAAAGTCTCCATCAAATAATCTGGATCTTTATGTTGATAAAAAATATTTGTATCATCTGCAAACAATAAAAAGTGTAATAATGGAGAAACTAAATGCAAATCATTAATGTATATCAAAAATAAGAGGGGGCCCAGGATTGAACCCTGAGGCACACCACAGCAGACTGGTTGCTGACTGGAGTATTTAAAATCATACACTGTAAATTGTTTCCTATCACTCAAATAACTTTGAAACAAATTTAATGTGGTGCCACGTATACCATAATAATGAAGTTTTGCAAGTAATACATCATGACTAATAGAGTCGAAAGCCTTTTGAAAATCTAAAAAAATGCCAACTATAATCTCATTATTCTCCATTGCTTGTGATACATGAACTAAAAAGTTTGAAAAGGCATGAGCAGTTGAATGTTTGGCCCTAAAACCAAATTGCTTGTTTGATAAAATATCATGTCTGTCTAAAAAATTTAAAAGCCGAGAATAAATACATTTTTCAAAAATGTTAGAGAAGAATGGAAGCAAAGAAATAGGTCTATAATTAGAAAAAATATCTTTAGGTCCTTTCTTATGTATGGGAATAACTTTGGCAATTTTAAGATCATTTGGGACAATTCCTTGTTCAAGACACAAATTAAAAATATTACAAAGAGGCTTACATATTAAATGTATAATTGTCTTTACAACATAAACATCAATAGAGTCAAAGCCTGGGGCTTTACCATTTTAAAAAGATAATGTGTGATCTATAATTTCTTTTACTGTAATGGGTACAAAAAAGGCTGTGTGAGGATAATATTGAGTCAAAAATGAAGTAAAATGAACATTTGTATTTGTAAGATTCTTATTTGCTATAGATTGCCCAATGTCTTTAAAATAATCATTAAAACCCTCTGCAATGTCTTGTGGATCAGTCAAAAGTAATCCATTGAGAGTAAATACAGAGGAATTACTGCACTTTTTGGTTCTTTGTAAAACATCATTAATGAGTTTCCAAGTCTTATTTATATTTCCTTTAAAAGTATTGAATTTTGACAAATAATATTGTCTTTTTGCAGCCCGAATTTGTTTTGTATAACTGTTTCTACATTTATTATAACGTTCTTTCTTTTGAGCAGTGGGTTTTTTAACATATTTTTTATATAACTTATTTTTTCTTGCACACATTTTTTTCAACTTTTTTGAAAACCATGGTTTGTTCCGCCTTTTAATTTTGACTCTTTTAATGGGAAAACAATGATCATATGCATCAACAAAAATTTTCATAAATTTTGAATACTTATAATTTGGATCCTCATAACAACTATCAAGAATACAATCAAAATCAATACCTCCTAGGTAATTCGCAAAATTAGCAATATTTTCATCATTAATATCATGTTTATAAATAACTGAGTCTTCCCTATGAATATCTTTATAATCAAATAACGAAAAAACTGGTAAATGATCAGAAATGTCTGTAGTTATTATGCCAGGAAGAACTGAGCAGGAACTATTGGTAAAAATGTTATCAATCAAAGTGGCTGTATTATCTGTTATTTTGGTTGGTTTGATTATCAATGGATAAAAAGAAAATGAATACAAAAGTTCTAAAAATTCATTACATGAATATTGCACATCTAATTTCAACAAATCCAAATTAAAATCGCCAAGAAAAATACACTCCTTTTTTCCTTTTGCAAACTCCTCAATATTTGTTTCAAAGTATCAATAAAAATGGCCTTAGATTGATCAGGTGGTCTATAAAAGCCTCCAATAACAATATGTTTGCCTGGTTTCAAAATTTCAATAAAAAGACTTTCACATTGATCATTAAAAACAGAGATATCTTTGCGTGTAATATATTTAATATTGTCCTTAATTGCAAGTGAAATACCTCCACCTCTCCTGTCATTGCGAACTGTATGCTCCATATTATAACCTTCAAAACAAACATCATTTTTAATATTTTCATCAAGCCAGGTTTCAGAAAAGGCTATTACATCCAATGAACAATTTAAGGACAAGAGTAAAGTTTGTATATCCTCATAGTGCTTTGGCAAGCTGCGACAATTTACATGCAAAGTAGAAAAAGCATTATTCATGGTTGAACAAAATGTTGAAAAGCTTTCAGGTGTGACATAAATGGAATCATTTCCAGCTTCTTCCAGTAATGCGTCTTCTACATCTGCATTGACATTATTAAGTAAAACACTCATTATAAGTACTTAAATATACATGTATAACAGTTACACAAAAACTCTATGAGGCAAGTAGCTACAAACACATAAAGACACATGTTCAAGTGGCAAGGGTATATGATCATCTGGACCAACGAGTAATATATCATGAACATCGAGTATAAGAGTATTATAAAATTGCAACAGATTGAATGAAGAAAAGAATGCATAACGAAAGGACAGAGGATTTGATAAAAAGTAGAACACACACCCAAACAAAACAACAACAAAAAAAATCAAAGAAAATAAACACTGCAGATGTATGCAGCTTAACTATACAATTTGAATTGAGTAACTATGAATAAATATGGATAAGACAAATTGGAAAATTAAACAATTATTTTGAGATAAAATGCAAATTTAAAACGGATCTTAAAAAGGAATGGATCTTAAAATAAAACTTGCCAGAAACAATCCCTAAGAGTATGAGTCAGTTTGTAACGAGATTTATAAGGCAAGAATGTTTGAGAGTCAAGAATGTCATATGTTTAAACGAACCAGGTCAGCGTCTGAGGATACTATGGCTACACTTGTCTTTCCTCCAGTCGCTTGGACCTGGGCGAAGATTTTTCCGTCGTTTGTCCAGGCACTGACAACCTTGCTGCTTGTGTACACTTTGTGGTACAGGGCTTGGTTCTTTGCTGTCAGATCCTCTTGGATGGAAATACCTGTGCCCTTGAGTTTCCTTCGCGATTGGATGATGTTCATTCTAACACGGTAGCTGCACAGTTTGATGATCAGAGCGCGGTGCTTGCCAGGCTTCATCTTTCCTACTCGATGGGACCGCTCGATGTCTGCTGCTGAGACATCAAGCTGCAGGCGATCTTTGAAGACATCTATGAGGAGGCGGTCCGGGTCTTCGTTTCGCTTCTCTTCGATGCCGAAGATCCTCAAGCAATTTCGACGTGAATACTGCTCTTGATCATTTGCGCTTTTCTTCAGGATGTCAAGCTGATTCTGTTGAGTCTCAATCTGCTGGTGTAGACTTCTCAGCTCCTTCTGGGACTCCTCTACCTTGACTTCTAGGTCGTGTATAGCGCCTCTGTTCTCTTCGCTGTACTCCTTAAGTCGATGGTAAGTAGCATCAGCTATCTCCTTCACCATGGATTTCACCATGTCTTGCAGTTGTTTCTGGAAGGTGGGATTTACAAGTAAATCACCCATGACTTCAGTTATCAGAGAAGCTGGTGTCTGTAGATGTTGAGTCTCTGGTTCTGCTTGCTGCTCAGAGTCCTGTACTCCTGCATAATATGGATAATAATATGGATATTGGTCTATAATGAATACATTGTTTTGTGTCTCCCTTTTTATATATTAGTACAAATTTCGCTAACTTGAATGAATCTAAAAAAATACCAGTTGAAATAGATAAATTAAAAATGTAACAGAGAGGGTCAGCTATATAATAAATGATCTTCTTCAAAATACAAGAACTAAATCTCATCATGACCACAAGATTTACTTGATCTTTTGATCTTTTGAGACTTTTTGTAATATCAATTATATCTGTTGCTTGCACTGGCTTTAAAAAAAAAGAGGGATTTCTCTGAACGTTCAGAAAGAAAATCAACAAATACTTTATTTGGAGCATTTTATAGACGCTTGTAAGTCTGTCCCAATTGACACGAAATATTAATTAAATTCCAGTATCAGTACACGATGATTGATTACCATAAAGCATTTCCTTTGGAATTTCAGCCCTTTTCCCTTTACCCTTTACCTAATACATTATTGATTACGGCCCATGTTAGTGACACGTTAACATTCCCTTTTACATTTTACGAGAAGCTTTGATTACAGCTTTACAGTTTAATTAATTGCGATATTTTGTTTAATTACCATGACGTGTTCTTCACTTTCTTTAAAGGTAGGCCTATATTTTTTTCAAAATGTTTTTTTTCAACAGTATATAAAATAATGCATAATTATGCTTTATTTATCTTTAGTATACAAATAATACACGGTCTAGAGTGCGTTGTGTAAATGCAACACACGCGATGTTAGGGTCTTTTCGCAAGTGTGGACGACGACGCCTTTCCTGTCCCCGTAACGATGCGAATTGGCTGTAGTCGACCCGTCCTGTTCACTACCTTTGAACCATTTTCGCTTTTAGTCAACGCGCGTTCACAATGACGTCATGATCGTCACATGTTATCCTCCCGCACACAGTCATGACAAACACCCACACACACACACACACCAACGCACACACACACACACGTGCATATGGACACAAGCACACACACACACACACGCACACAAACACACACACACGCACCCACTCACAGGCATACAGATGCAAACACACATACACACACGCACACACACACACACACACACACACACACAGTCTCTCACATATGCACACACACTCACACAAGCACAACATCACTAAAACACCCTCACAGACACAAACACACACACACGCACACTCACACAAACACAAATGTACGCAAACACCCACACACACACACCCTTACACACACGTATACACGCACAACACACACGCACAGACATACACACACGCACGCACTTACGCAATCGCACTCAAACAAACACAAACACACACACACACACACACACACGCACAATCACACAAACAAACACACACACACACTCTTACACACACAACACACACGCGCGCACTTGCACTCAAACAAACACACACACACACACACACACACAACACACAACACACACACTCACACAATCACCCACACACGCAAACACAAACACACACACACACATACACACACGTATACACACACACGCACATACATACACACACGCACGCACTCTCACTCAAACAAACGCAAACACATACACACACATACGCGCACACATACACACGCACAAACACACATACGCACGCAAACACACACACACACACAGAAACACACGCAAACACACACTTACAAACATACACGTACATACGTAAGCACGCACACACACACACACACACACCATAGGTACACAAATACCCAACACACATAGACATACACACGTATAAAACACACACATACATGTTGATAATGCTCTGATTACGTCATTTTGAAGACGGCGTACGGATTAGCCGACGAACCTGAAATCGGGGATGAACGTGTGCTCAGATTGGCCAGACGACGAGAGAGAACCTATATGACGTAATTTCTCGCCTAAATGACGTCATTTCTTCGTCGTCTACAGTGACGACGTGGTTTGCGAAAAGACCGCGTTGCGCACGAGGCGTAAGCCGAGTGCGCGCATGCGCACATCGAACATAACCGAGAGTGCGATGCATTAACATGACGCACGGTAATAAGACCGTAGTATTATTTGTTTTATAAAACGAGCTCAACCACGGAATTGTTTATTTTGCTGGATTATTTGAAACAGACTTGCCACAATTAGTAACCCAGTCTATTTACGCTCTAGAGTGTGAATTTAATAGGAATTTACATAATTCATCATCACTACTGCACACACTGACTGATTTCACTCTATAGCAAAATTGCTCTGTCAGAGTCAAATTCACCAAATTCAGTTCGATGCGAAATCGCCGAAAAATTATGAGCAAATGTGAGAATTATAAAAGGACTGTATACATTTCAATTCCCAAACTTAGCAATATCAATCCATATACCATATAATTTACGAAAATGCTAACATGTATTTACTACAGAACACAATAATTTGCAAAACGAAGCATTTTCCATCTTTTAAAAAAATCACTTTCGCGAGTTTTTACTTCGATAGAAACAATGTCAAGCATTGTGACGTCATCAGCCGTGCAAAAAGCTGTGCAACGAAATCGAGTAACGCATGGCGTTGCACCCTCTTCCGCACGGTCGTGCATGTTTGTTGTAATTAATAAATAGTCACGTGACATGATTTAACCAATCACGTTACTGAATTTACCAGAGCCGTTTTATAAAAACTTTAAAAAATTGTTTCGTGTGCTAGGTCACGAATAAAAGAATTTACATTACTATCATTACACTATCGAGTATATTTATTTTCATTTAATGTTTTCGTTTCTCTCAAGTTATATTTGTATTACAGAGAAAACATTAATAAGTAAAAGTATAGACCAATCAAAATCATAATCAATGTATTCATACACAATTCTAAAAAAAGAAAAGACAAGAAAAACAAAATGCATACTCGAAATTGGTGTCACAATAAAGCCTCATTATATACCTTTCAAACGGTGCATTATGTGTAGTGATTATGCAATTGGGGCGATTGCAGTAGCCCAGAGAATGGGGGGCGGCAGGAAGTGAAATGTCTAAAGTCAAAATACAAATAATGTCTGTAACTGAATTAACATAGGCTATGCTCAGCAGTTTGTAGTACTATACTTAGAACTTCAGCAATTAAGTATAATATATATTATTAATTGCTCGCTCACATGCGTGAGAAGCGTTTTGTAATGCGTTGTTATTGCAATCCCAGTGATTACGCCCTCAACGTTCCTTGATACAAATGTTTTTTTTGTGTAAATAAGGTTATAGAGCAATTTAAACTGAAACTCCCTTCAGTGTACTATATATAGGTTTTCCCATTCATTTTAACACTATTGTCATTCAATTTCATTAATTCTCGTTCAAGTTCGTCCCGAAGAACCACCAGAGCGGAAATCCCAACTTCAATTTCGTCTTTCGTCGATCAATTTCGTCAAATCACACAATTTAGTCATTACCCAGCTAGCCACCTGACGTCGGGCCGATGTCGGAAGTTGGTTGCCGGATGTCGGCATATCGCCGTTGGCTCGAGGTTAAAATGTCCGCCAGCCCAACATCGTCACGACGTCATTTTTGTGATATATTGGCATAACGTCAATTTCCGACAATGGCCCAACATCATCTCATGACATTAAGCGTAGATTTTCGGGGACGTACACAAATATTCTCATTATCCTTTCCAATAACATTATATAAGTGTTCTATATTGCGAACTGCAAAAGACTTCTCTACAAATGTTCATATATACTTTTTGAAGTTATACCACATAATCTTTTTCATTCAATCGAAACTCCAAATTCAATTCAGTATCCTCCATCACCTTATAATTTCTACTCAACAATTGTTTCCATATAAATGGTATATTTTCAAATGTTTGATTTACTATATCAATCTCTGACCTATCTAAGCCTAATCTAAGTTAGGATTTGCGCTCTGGTGGTTCCTCGGGACGAATTTGAATGACAAATTAATGAAATTGAATGACGATAGTATTAAAATGAATGGGAAAACCTATAAATAATCTTTTTCATTCAATCGAAACTCCAAATTCAATTCAGTATCCTCCATCACCTTATAATTTCTACTCAACAATTGTTTCCATATAAATGGTATATTTTCAAATGTTTGATTTACTATATCAATCTCTGACCTATCTAAGCCTAATCTAATAAATTCATGAACAGATTTTATTCTCCCATTACAATCGACTATATGATGTATTTTATAAACATTTATCAAAAATAATTTTTCATTAAAATAAATCTGTCGAATGAATCTATTATAGGTTTTCCCATTCATTTTTAACACTTTTGTCATTCAATTTCGTCCCGAGAAGCCGAGAATGTGCCAATGCCAACTTCAATTTCGTCTATTGTCAACCAATTTCACAAAAAGTCCATTCAATTTAGTCATTTGTCACACATTTTCGTCCAGTACAATTCAAATTCGTCAGTCACAGATGTGTTCAGCAACTGTGACCGACGAATTTGAATTGTAATCGACGAAAATGCGTGACGAACGACTAAATTGAATGGAATTTTTGTGAAATTGGTCGACAATAGACGAAATTGAAGTTGGCATTGGCACATTCTCGGCTTCTCGGGACGAAATTGAATGACAAAATGACGAAATTGAATGGGAAAACCTATATTAAATAAAATTTCGTTTCTACTTCCAGTTTCCTTTAATAAAATTTTTTTAGAACCAATCCAAACTTCTAACATTTCCCTATAAAAAACCGGAAGTGACAAATCCAATAAATCAAATGAAACATTACAAAAAAGCACCAACAGACCTCCAACTTTCCGAGTCAAGAATTAAAAAAATCTTTTCCATCCCATCATTGATTCCCCCAAAATAAGTCTCTTAATCCACATTATTCTCTGTGTACGAATAAATTTCTGCAACGGGACCCATGACACCACTCATGTTCTCTGACGATGCAAATTGGGTACAGCAGGCCCGTAGCCAAAGGGGGTGGGGGGGGGGGGGGGGGGGAGGGGTGCGATGGGTACGTATTAATATAGCCCCAGAGTGGCATATTTTGTTTTTATTTAGCTCGAACATGACATGCCTTTGCCGGAATGTGGGGTGCTCATTATGAATATCGCCGTTGTCGAACATGTGGTGGGTTGCAGCCCCCTACCCCCCCCCCCCCGCCTCATACGCCTACTTGTTAGAGCATGAATGGTTAGAGCATGGGCCCGATGATCAAAGCTTTGATTTATGATCCACTGAACGAGGTCGGATAATCGGTAGTAGGCTATCTTCTTCACCTCCCCGATCCCTGTCTCGATCTCCGCCTCCATCGAGTTGTTGATGCGACTGCTGATCCCTCGAAGGATGGTATTCACCTGTGCAGAGTGACATAACAGTAAAATAAGTTAGAAGAATTAGGCTTAAAGGGTATTATATCCCTCATAAGATCGTTTTACCATTAGCCGCATTCAGACGATAAAAGCAAATCTCGTGGTTATCTTGTGGTTATCTTGTGGTTTGCAATTCTTAAGAATATCTTGTGGTTTGCGCTCGTTTGAACACGCAAAACTCGTGGTTATCTTGTGGTTTCCAAACCACGAGATTGCGCACACTGCAAAAAATGCGCAACCTCGTGGTTATCTTGTGGTTATCTTGTGGTTTGCAAACCACAAGATAACCACAAGATACTTGTAAGATTTTGCGCAGAATGAGCGCGCGATAAGCGCGCGACTGCGCGCAGTCTACTTTTTTTTACCGTCTGAACACCATAGAAGTAGTATATAAATAACTAGAAGACAATCTACGCACTGCGCGCTAATTTTCCCATAGCCTTAACACACAGCAAACATGGCCGGTTAGGGAAACTTCATGGACTGGCTAACATGGAATGCTGGGTAATTCGCTGAGGAACGTGAACAGTTATTAACTGCATATAATTGCAGCAGCGAAATATCAAGCTGCAAACTGCGTCATGTTAGAGGTCATCGCTAATTAATTATTATTCATGTATTCATATATTCATAGCATCTACGCGTACATTTAGCCAATCACACATTAATGTTAAAAGTGGGTCGGGTCAAACCACGTTGTTTACGATACTGACACACGTGTGTGGGCTAAATGTTGATGTTGTTTTAATGTTTCAATGGATTTTGAGTGTATGATGTGTGTAATCATTATTAACAGTAAATGCAAACACACATCAGTACACAGTAAAAGCGAATATTTCAGACTCACATTCTGCTGCAATATCTACTCAAATACATTATACAAACAAATACAGACTGTATGAACACGAACAAGAACGGGTTAAATGTCTGATACAGACGCTCTTCATGTAAGTTATAGAATGATTTAGTGATTATCTAGTTAAAAACTTGTATAAATGAATAGTCTACCGTGTTCAGTTGAATTTGAGATGTTGACAAATTGACTGACCCCTTTTCACGTAAATTAACTTAGACACAAAATAAACAAACATACACATACACACGCACACACACACACACACACACACATTATGAAGAGCTTAATTCCAAAAGGCGCTAAAGCCACTTTCCCTAAATATCAGTAAGCTAAGTAGAAATCAACCATTTTAGGACAAATTACACGATACAAATTCAAAATATGGAACGTTCCCTTTTCCTATTCAAATAATTGAGCAAAGAAATGTTTAAAAAAGTTTAAAAAGTGGATTTAGCGCCTTTTATAATTAAGCTTTTCATATACACACATTATACAGACACATCCGATTCTGCCATAATCATGCAATCATAGATAGCCAAAATAATTATTGCAATCTCATGAATTGTTTTCAAATGATTAATCTACATACACTAGGAAATGTGGAAAGATCATTTATTAAATTAACATAATGTTCAACAGCATGAAACATAGTTTTAAATAATGTCGACATTAAACTTCCATCAGAATGATAAAAAGACAAAACGACTTTCTGTTAAAACAAAACATTATCTCTAAAGGTATTTTCTGTGCAAATCAAGATTTTAATTCCTAAATCAGTTGTCTCTTTTTATTTTATAAGATATTGCTGAGAAAAATAAAAGTACTTTCCTACATACGAATTGTGTATTAGGATTGTATAACAGCTATACATTATACAGGAAATATATTGGCTTTTGTAAATAACTTGGTTTGAGTAATATTTTGTACATACAATAAATATGAACTAAATGTTACTAAAACAACATTTTTAGCAGTCTTTTTTAAATAGAAAAGTTATGTACTTCCAGTATGCTAGTTGTCTGAAATTCATTAATTCTCAACAAAACTAAATTGATCTTCATCAATTTATCAAGAATCAATGTGAATCCAATTTGATAAACTTGATATATAAGTATAAGCATTTTATAATAATTTGGAAATGTAATCATTTATTGCTCACTGAAAGTAAAAACAAAACTTGAATTATGGATATCTTACATCCCTATAAAAAATAAATAAATGCCACTAAAACCTACCATACGATAAGAACAACAACTACAACAACTACTACTACTACTACCTACTACAAATACTACACATACTATGGTATTGGGTCCTAATAATATTGATAACAAAATATACAAGAAATTATACACAAGAATTGCAATTAACTTATTCTGCACTGCAGCAGGGGCACATGTACGTTTTTGGTGCCCTGAACCACCTGCAGCAATACCTCAGGTGAACCCAGTGGTCGCATCCGGGACCATCACACTTGACCCAATCAACTATGAAGACATGGTTCCTGTCTACTTTTTTGGGCACGCGTTGGCTGCAGACACAGCATAGGTCATCATCATCATCATCATCATCATCATCATCTCCATCGTCATCATCAACATGATTAAAGGAGAGCTGGCGCCTTACACCTTGATCATTCAGCCCAGATGGGCCAGATAGTTGTTGAACAGCTGTAGGTGGTTCGCTGTCCTCGATCACCTTGGTAGGTGTACGCTCGGTAGATTGATCACCGGGATCACAATTGGCATCATCGTCATCGTTGACACGAAGAAGTTTTAGATAGATGTTGTTCTCAGTGATCGCTACCCCGGCGGCTTGATAGCGATACTTCCTCTTCTTCGCATGTTGAGGGGGCGGGGAAGGGGGGGTTGGTCTGCGTTCGTTGAGGAAGATCTGTGACTGTGAGGTCGATTCCCTCGGGATGCAGGAAGTGGCCGTTGTCTCACCCTCTGTGTCTGGTGTCGGAGCGGGGTTGACAATGGTGGAGGGACAACATCTCCTCTCAGCGTCGACGGTCTCCGGGGAGAAGGGGAAGATACCTGTGGCACTGAAGCCACTCTTCAGGTTCTTCTCGGATAAGGCAGCTCTATATGCATCGCATATGAGTTTGCACAGGTTGTACCTCGTAATCACCCGATTGTTGGTCCTCATAAACGTTCCCGCTGACCTGTTGTATGAGTTCTTCATGGGGCTAAACACCCCCACATCCAGCGGCTGAAGGAAGTGGCTCGTGTGCGCCGGGAGAACAAACAGTGTAACGTTGTTCTCCCGGGCAAACTGGATGAGGGGGATCGTCACATGAGATTTGTGACCGTCGTAGATTAGCACAACTTGCTTCCCCTTCTCTCGCCGGCCCTCCACGTATGGCATGAAGTGGGACTTCACGAAGTCCTCAAATATTGCTGAGTTACTCCAGCCAGTTCTGCTCATTTCGAGCCTGGTTCCTGGCAGGGAACCCTTCCTCAAGTCATCGTTAGTTTTTGCCCCCTTGAACACCATGTAGGGGGGCAGGCTGTCCCCTGATGCGTTGCCGCATGCAATGACTGTCGTCAGTGCCGACCTAGGCGAGGTGATGGCCTGGGGACGATGAGACCTGCGGCCAACGATCTTTATGGGCTTATGTTCTGCGTTGAACCCCACCTCGTCCACGTTGTAGACCTGGCTGCCATCCGTGATGTTGTATTGCTTCAGGATGGCACCCAGCTCGTTGAAGTAGCTGTGGACGAGGTGCGGCTTGGACGCTTTCGCCCGCGGCATCGACAGGCTCTGTGGCTTCATCATGGACAACGCTGGCCACCTCCTCAGAAACCACTTGAACCATGTGTTGGATAGTTGCCGCTTGTTGGCTGGACGGTCCTTCAGCTTCCCCAGGTGGTTTGCGAGCTCGGTTGCCAGACTCACCACCTGTAGAAAAGAAATCAGATGAAACAGAAAAGAAGAGCTACGTTATCAAAATGTTATTATCATCAAATAATTTAATTGCTTTATGACTAGGTGGCATCGCATGCATGGTCGGAATGTTATTGTTTGACTATCTTGCATGGGGAGGGGGGGGGGGGGGTGGCATTTTTTTAGGGCACACCATTATGTATTTTTAAATCTTTAAATGATTTTCACTTAGGACATTACTTTGTTAAATTATTAGGGACATGTCATCCCAAATCTGTTTATGTTTTAATATTATAATTCTTTTAACTAGAGGTCAGATCATTATTAACTTACTTCTCTCCTGGGGAGGCCATATCCTCGGTCCGCCAGCCAAAGGATGTGGTCAACCAGTTCTCTCTCCTCTTGTTCCGTGAATACGGTGGAGGGCCCCGGTCTTGTCCTCCCACCATACTTGTCCCGAATCTTGTCGTGGAGGGTAGTGCTTGGAACGCCACACTCTGTTGCCGAAGCTGTATACGCCCATCCGGCAGCAACCAACTTCATGGCCTCCGTGAGGTTTCCTTTGGGGTATTGCCATTTGCCTCTCTTTCGATTGCACAGTTTCCTGGGGTTTGGCTGTAGAAAGATAAAACCAAAAAAGATTCACCATTAACATCGGGGGATCTACACTAAACTTTAGGACTAAGCATAAGACAGGACATTGATTCTTAAAATTGGTTCATTAAAACACCCATTAAAATATCATTTAGTTTATTCTCATATTATTACGGTTTATTAATTTAATATAAATAAATCGACTCTCCTCGCTCTCAAAAAAAAAATGACCGTCGCCGACGTTACGCACTCTAAATTGTTATCACTCGCTCATTATTTAGCTTTCAGATCGTCGACGATCTTTTTAGTTATTCGACTTGTGTCATACACAAAACAGATTCCTGAATAGAATCGCCACTCATTCGCACAAAATCAACATTACGGAACGCACGGCTGCCTGTGGGAGACTTAAAGACGAGTTTGGAACACCAAATGTGTCGGAAATATGTACATGTTTCGTCAAAAGTTAATCTTGTACGATAAATGCAACAATTTTCAACAAATAGAAGGTAAAAATTGAATGACTTACGTTTTTCTGCCGCATTTTCGATGTTCTTGACTGTCAAGCGCTGTGTGAGGAAGAAGCATTGTTACTACGCGCAGTCCCATGCGTATTAACAATTTTTACGCACCTAGGAGCCATTTTTTTACGCGTTCGGTAATACAACCCGTTCGGTATTGCAACCCCTTGCTATACTACTTGAATATAACAAAAATATTGTAACGCGCCACGGCGCGTATATTCAATAAGTCTGTAATTAAGACTAGCAACACTTACATTATCGTAATATTTTGATTGTGAACTTGAACCTTTGGCTCGAAATGGAAGATTAACAAGAGTGGATTAATTTGCATACCAGGTAAAGTTATAGATTAGTAGTGTTGACATTGTTACTGATTGGATATGATTCTTGTGATGATGAATTGGCCAATTAGTGTCGTATAACTCGCATTGTTGTTGTTTTAATGCAGTCCGAACTGCAAGTCAGTTGATTTAGCTAAGCGCTGCGTTGTACGACGCACAACACAGTATATTTGCATAGGCTAACTTTGGATTTGAAGCTTCATGAAATGTTCCTTAAATCCCTCTTTATTGTCAAATGTTATGACAATGTTATATATTGGATAGTTTAGAATGATATTTGTTACACAGTATGTGAATAGTTCGGAAGCTATACTTTGTTGTTGAAGGATAGAAATTAGCATGTTTATTATTGTAGTTACACTTTTAGCGACTCCAAAACACACGATATGCAAATTATGCATTAAAGCTCATTTGCATACGAGCATTTTCCGGAGCCAGTAATGGATTATAAATTACCCTTACTTGTAGTTTTCTGCTACTTAAATGTAAAGCATGAACTGAATTATAGCTTATATGATAGGCAATTGAATTGTTAAGAAGGCTTGGTATATGGATTGATGTATTATGTATATATGAGTTAGAAATAAGAGATTTTGATAGGAATTTGTGCTTGAGTATTTACTTGAAACGTTGAAACGGAGTCGGTTAGTGAGCGGCGCGCGTATGCGTTTAGTGGAATGTACACGGTTCAATTGTGTTTGCTAGTTGTGGATTTTGATTGAATTATAACTCTTTGGATGAGTTATGTGCTCGGAAATATGGCTTGTATGATAGCCAGGGAAATATTGAATTATATGGTGAAGTTGATATGAGAATAAGTGATGAAGTCTTTGTATAATTGGATAAACTCGGCAATAAAACGAGCCGGTTTGGTATCTTTCCACTACGCGCGCACGCGTACGCAGCATCGTAGGTTGCTTTCCTCTTAGTCCGCATAAAGTGCTTATATAGAAGTGCATTTGTTGGATCGACAGCTTTTGGCCGCGAGGCCATACACGAGAGCTCCTCCAGGTCGCGAGGCCTACACGTAGCTCTCAGCTCAAACACTCGCAAAACCTCTCCTTTTGGAGCTTGCGAAACTTAGTAATTACTCTAGTCCCCATTCAAAAAGTATATAAGTATTGCTAGTTAATTGATATAAGTCGCGAAAGAACGTGACTATAAAAGTATAAGTATTGCTAGTTAATTGATATAAAGTCACGAAGAACGTTAGTTTTCCCTTGTTAAATGTAAGTCACGAGATAGCGTGCATGTTATAAATATAAGTCACGATAGTGTGTAGATACTTCATCATTTGATCAATTATAGTAAACCAGTGGCGATAGGGACTTGTAATTATATTTGAATAAATATTGTTTTTATATTCTTTTTGTTCAAACTGAAATCTTTGTCCACACACCTTGTGTTTTCATTTATTGTCTTGCATTATAATACAAAAACAATCAGCAACTCACCACTCTCGCATGACGCCATATATTTTGGCTAAACGAACCCACACATAATTAATTACCCGTCCTTGTCTCTAGAAGCTAACACCTTCCTGCAATTGCTATACCGCTCGGCTTGCAAATGGCTTCTGGGGACATTGACAATGGCGCCGCCCCCATCACAAGTCAAGAAACTGACGAAGTTGGGAGTACTAGCGGAGGCCATTACAATATATTTACCGTGCGACCGCATAAAATCGCCACCGCGATTACGATGACAATGTGTTCAACCTTGCGTCCTTCAAACTACTCCTTCTCAAAAAATACTCGCAAAGAACACACGAGAATCGCACACATAAAACTTGAGAATATTGGCTTTCAAACTGTGTGTTTGGTCCGTATCGTAAAGACGATCCTACTGCGCACTGCGCTACCGAAAATGGTCTACATTGCGCAGGACAACAAGGAGAACTTTACGTTTGGGGCGACGGGGCAGAAACTGCAAAACAAGCTTTCGATTCTTTGCTATCGTGCGTAATAACCCGTGCGGATTTTAAAGCCACTTGGAAAATGTGAAGTTTAAAAGTTACTTATTCAGTACCAACTATTCGCCCGACTGGCGAGTGTGTTAGTACGGAGAAAAAAGGGCGGCGGAACAAACCCAAACAAAATGCAATGTTAAAAAAGTCGCTGCATAATCCCACTGCCCATAGACATTGCACGTAAAATTGATCACGGAAAGGTACAAATTACAACTTTCGGGCGAAATGAAATTGTTCTAAATAAGTTATGACTATGGCAATGACAACTATACCGTATCAATCTGTATAATTTGCTACGTCTAGTTCTACAGATGACATCATCTAAATATAATTTTAAATACATCTAAACACAATCGAAACTTACTACTTAATAGGTCTTTCTGCACTGGCTTAACTCCATAAGTATATCGGTAGTCTGCGCGCCCCATAATGCATAATGCATACGGTCGCGTACTAGTGCTATCTACTATACTAAAGTAGCCGATCATGTATGTCTGTCTGTCTGTCTGTCTGTCCATCTATGCATTTCGTCTACTATACTAAAGTAGCCGATCATGTATGTCTGTCTGTCTGTCTGTCTGTCCATCTATGCATTTCGTAGTGCATTGAGGCACCAACATCAAACTTTGGGTAGTGATTGGTGATGACCCATAGAGGTTTGTGGTCTGGGTCAGGTCGGGGTCAGTTTGACCAGTGGTCAGTTATGAATCGGCCAATATTCCACGTTCATTTGCCATGCAGTCGTGTGGAGCGCTGATCATCACACATGCTTGCGACGGAAGTACCGTGAAAAGTGTGTTGCTGAAATGACCTTTCATTATGTAGTCTTTGTTCAGCCTGGAATCGATACGTTGTAAATTACTTACGCACATTATCGTATGCCTGTCAAATCGGAAATAACACGTGTGCCGCTGTGTGCGCCTGAATTAAGACTATCGTAATTTGCTTGCGAATTGTTGTTTTTCAAACTTTTAAATAATATGGATTTAAAAATTGTAATGACTGATTTTCGAATAGAATTAAAACAAATCTGATGAAATATATGTATTTCTATCAAGAAACGGACGGTACATTCCAAAAGCGAAAGCGACCGTCGGGCGGGGAATTTGCATAGACTATATACAGGGTAGCGGAATATTGTAGGTCCGGCATCTGTGCATTGTCAACGCACAATCTACTACATTGTACACACATTCGTGTGATTGTACATGTCCGTATATGCATGACTGAATTTGATCGGTGATTTTTGTTCACATTTTCAACACGATATTCGCAAAATTGGCAAAACAGGGTATACGGCTACCAAAATAGGTTTCTCTCTGTCACTGGTTTAATTTTCTGAATACAGGCTAATTGTAAATGTTTGCTCGAAGTGCATACTTTGTTGTACTGAAGTATAAAAAATGTGTGCTTTTTGTAAATAACGTGTAAACAAGAAGAGCAAGGAATTAGGGTTATTGATCTACTTGACAACGATTTAATTAATACTGTTTATTGTTTGACATGTGATCGCTGGCACCATACCTAGGGTTTTTACAAGGGGGGGGGGGGGGGGGTAGGGGGGGTTATTGCGTCAACCAAAATTTTCGACGGGCTGGGTGTTGGCCAAGTATTTCGAGGGGGGTGTCGGTCAAGTAACTCGAGGGGGTGTCGGTCAAGTATTTCGAGGGGGGTGTCGGTGAAGAATTTTCGAGGGTGGTGTCGGTCAAATATTTCGTGGGGGGGGGGGGGGGGGGCGGTGAAGAATTTTCGAAGGGGGGAGGGATGTTGGTGAAGAATCTCGATGGGGGGTGGGGGATTTTTCGAGGGGGGTGTCAGTGAAGATTTTTTCGAGAGGGGGTACCAGTGAAGATTCTTTCGGTATCGCTGAAGAATTTGTGAGGGGAGTGGGTGTCCGTGAATATTTTTTGAGGGGGGGGGGGGGGGTGGTTATTTCCTCAACCAACATTTTTGAGGGGTCAGGTGTCGGTCAAGTATTTCGAGTGGGGAGGGGGGGGGGGGCTGTCGGTGAAGAATTTTCGAGGGAGAGTGTCGGTGAAGAATTTGTAAGGGGGGTGGGTGTCCTCACCCCCCCCCCCCCCCCAACCCGGGTACCCATATGCCTTTGAATATGAGATTGAATCACCACCGGGGGGGGGGGGGTGTCGGTGAAGAATCTTGAAAGGGGGGGTGGGTTGTCGGTGAAGAATTTTCTAGGGGGGTGTCAGTAAAGATTTTATTGAGAGGGAGTAACAGTGAAGATTCTTTCGAAGGGGGGGGTTGTCGGTGAATATTTTTCGACGCGAGGGGGGTGTCGATGAAGATTTTCTCGAGAGGGGGTACTGGTGAAGATTCTTTCAAAAGGGGGCGGGGGGTGTCGGTGAAGAATTTGTGAGGGGGGTTCATGGTGTCCGTGAATATGTTTTTGAGGGGGGGGGAAACCCCAAAACAGCCCTTTTTCATCAAAGTGAAATTTGAACCCCCCCCCCCCGTGTACGCATATGCCTGTGAATATGAGATTGTATTTTTAATTATACACTTATTAAATCATATCATAACCATTCAAACAGAGATTCCATTAATTGACCAAATGTTTTTTACAGGATAGATACAAAAAATAACGAAATACAAATATACAACATACAACATTATCTTACTCAAAGATCTGGTGACGGGTAATTTGCTAGTAGCTATAACATGTGTAATACATTATACACATAAAGAGAGAAAGGAAAATTCCCCTGCGCGCGCTGGCCTTTGTTATTGCGCAATTACACGCGTCAGGGCGCTACTAACGCGCTAATATACGCGATATCCTCCAAGCTGATTGGTGATTATTTTCATCATTTTGTATCGCGCATAGTAATCGCGCGATCTTGACCAACAATTTGAATAATATAGATGCGTCCTGGCCTCATTCGACTCAATACAAACGGAGTTGATTGGCGTCACTTGTGTGGCCATGTTGTGAACCGAGTGATAATTCTTTTACTGCACGTACCAGTGGGAATACATTTGGATTTGTGCAACATTTCGGGCGACGCTCGTTCGTTGAGGTTTTCAATTTGTTTTATGGCCAAAATTAGTATTTGATTCAAATTTTCAGTGAATGGTTCATATCAAATTACGGAGAAGTTTTCAATATTCAAGTTGACTGGAGGATTTGCTAACACATTGGATATATTTGAAACGGCCATCTAAACCGAGACTTAGTTTTGGCTGCGTTGCAACTTCGTGTTGATTTCCGTCACAAAATATTTTGCTTGCTTCGGAAGCCTTCCTAAAATCGTTTTTTATGGAACAATCGCGTGTTTGTGGATGTACATGACGGAAAATATCACATATCAAGTACCGTGAGTACAATTTGAACAACATTTGCGATGATATATTTTTATATTTTGTTCGTTCTAGACCTGTTTTGATAGACTAGCATAGCCGACTGCGACTTGGCGATACTTTGACAAAGTACTGAGGTTAAATCGCCAGCTCGATTTTCGGAACAAAATCGGGCTTAGATTTTGAATTAATCAACGTCATTCTATAATAGACTTGAATAATAAATGACAATAGTTTGCTTCTTCCATGTGTACAGTTATTTTGGAGTTCGAAAATCAATATCGCGAGAAATAAGGCTTTACAAAATCTGTCCGGCGGAATAGGGCAACCGCACGGTAGGAGGGAAAATGAGAAAACCAATATAGGAGAAAAACTGGGAGAGAAACAAAAAGAAGATAGAAGGGCAAAGAAAAATACAATTTAGGAGAGGGGGATACGCATTGAACATGAGAGGTATAGAATAGTAGTATAATAATTTAAGTCATGTTGTGGCAAGATTGTGCACAAAATAATGCAAACTGATGTACAGGGTACAAATATACAACTTATAAATTGCATCAACAAAACATATTGCAACTCCTATCAATAAATTTCAACTAGTCATTTCCCGACAAACATTTTTCACCATTTGATTGACCAATCAAATGAATCAGCAACATTCACTATTTGAAGTAATTGTCTTATTTGAACACAATATAGTTAATTACCCAGAATATCAATTTAAACAAAACAAATTGTGCTCAATTTAAATTTGATTTAACTGCGATGTCACTCAATTAGTATGAATATTGAATACAATGATATGTGTTTAATATGTGTTGATCATTATTGCACAACATGAACTCCAGAGACTAGATTTGTATAATATAATCATCACAAAATAATAATACAATATTTTAGTAAGAGTTCAATCCAATTAATACATTACAGTGGAAGCATGCACCTGACCGAGAAAGGCATTATGAGCAGGATCAAGACCAGGCTGCCACCAGGTTTTATGAAGTTTACTATAGTTCAATCGCCCAACACAGCAATAAACCTGTACTGACACAATGATAACATAAATGCGGCCTGCATACGGTGCACGTCACAAGGAGGTTTCACTATTCAGTATTCATATACATTTTATTCCAGAATCTAATTTAAAAGGGTGCAAATAAGTACAACTTATCTAATAATGTCTTCTATTTAACACACAAATTTGCAGCTACAAGCTGACAGGGATTTATCTTTCAATATCAATCCTTTTACTTTATTGTAGTTGGTGATGTAGCTGAAATTCTGAACTATACAAAACCATTAATTGAGTGTGCTGGCAGTCCTGGGGTATTTGTCTGTGAATTGTTTTCAGAATCATCTTGTATGTTCACACATTATGAGGATACTAAGCAAGATTTATTCTAGTGCTGTCCTAGCTTTAATCTTTGTTTATAAATACCCAGTAGGACAGTAATATAAGTAATTGTTTTGTCAATGGATCATTAGTACATAATTGTACATCGATGGATCATTGCATCTGAGCAATACTCATCAGTGTGTGAATTTCGAATCAGTTGTCACTGTCCATCATGTCCTCTGGTAATAGCGTAAAGAGCTACAATGTTCACATGAATCACACTTAGTAGATTCCTTACTAATTAGGATAAATTGTGTGACTGACTGACTTATTTAAGTTTATCGAGCCTGTCTACTGCCTAGGTCCTTCTTCAAACTGTACTCCACCATGGCTATGCACCCACTGCAACACTTTAAAAATCAGTTCTCTATCTGGAGACTTTATACTTATTTATTCCTGAACTGCTCAATATTACTTCGCATGAAAAAAAGAGCGTGGGTAGTCCTGGTAGTGTATGAAGTAGTAGAGTTATCTCCATTGTAGATTTGTATTGCTGATGATGAATACTGTCGAACACCAGTGCAGACCACAGCTTCAGGGGCGCACTGTTAAAAAAAGAAGAAACAATGAATCAACACAAAGTGTACAATTAAATAAAACAGATCTAGAAATGAATGTGACTGCTAATTGAGGCACACAACATATGCTGCTCAGCTCAGGTTCATACTTTTGTATGTCATGAAAGTCAAATCCATTTCATAGAAATAAATCACATTTCTTTACATATATACCAGAACATCCATGAACAAGAATTGCTAAATTTTTAACTCTCACTCTCAGGTAAATTTGGATAGGTCTACATCATTTTATAATTGGCAACATAAATTCAAGACATGGCTAGTTTAAAAAATAGAACAATTAAATTCAAAGTATTCCCTTTATTCCTTTTAATCATGCATTCATTTTTTGACCAGTATCGCTTTTATTTTGACTTAGTCTTAGTTAGCTCAGTCCAAGTTGTTGATTTTGTAGTAGGCACTGCTAGTGCTAGGCCAGGGCTAGGCCTAGGCCTAGACTAGGCTAGGCCAAGGCTTGTTGCTTATGTTGTGATAACTGTTTTTTACTGTAAACTGAGCTACAATGTTCAAATGAATCACACTTAGGTTTAGAACTAGGATAAATTGTGTGATTTAAGTTTATCGAATCTGTCCACTAGTACCAAGCCTAGGTCCTTCTTCAAACTATAGGTCATGGGCATGGCTGTGCACCCACTGCAACATCTAGTTAAAAATCTGTTCTCTTATCCGGAGACTTACCTATTTATCATTCTTGAACTGCTCAATAGTTTTTTCGCAAGAAAAGATGAACGTGGGTAGTCCTGGTAGAAGTAGTAAGACTAAAAGTTATCCCCGTTGTTGATTTGTAAGCACTGATGTAGAACTGTCGAACACCACAGCTTCAGGGGCGCACTGTTAAAATAAGAAGAAACAATGAATCAACACAAAGTGTACAATTAAATAAAACAGATCCAGTTTTAAAGGAAATGAATGTGACTGTTAATAATGGAAATACAATTCAAAATGGTGCAGTTTTGTATAATTGAGGCACATGCACAAGCCAACAGTTTCATACTTTGGTTTTAGACAATTTTTTCATAGTGAAATTAAATTTTACTATTTTTAGCAAAGACCCAAGAATTGAAGAATGCCGACAGTGAAAATAACAATAATAATGTCAAAAAGGCCATGAAAGCGATAGATTTGTCGATCTAAGGCTAAGCTAGGCCAAGGCTCGCTGCTTATATTGTGATCATCTACGAGCTAGGCGCCTTGACTTGTGAAGCACGGCGCCACAACAACAACACTGATGTTTAAATTTCATTTTGTTTAAGTCTGTACCTATTTCTGACACAGAGACGTAGACAGGGTTGAAGTTGAACGCTTGAATTTGAATCGATTCTTTCTCATTATCTAAGTCTAGAAATGCTGTAGAAATCTAGATTGTTGTTGTATCACATGTGGAATTTAGGAATTTAATTTAGCCTAGGTAGTTAAAATATGCAAATAATATGATTTTTAAGACGCAGTCAACTGGCCTATAAATTAATAACCAGCACCAGGGACCCAGGCCAGCCCGGACCCAATTAAAGGCTAAGGACCTTACACGTCTACTGCAGATGTACCGTATATTTAGATCGAGTGGGACGGGGAGCTCCGGGCGGTAAACACTGTTGACAAGGACTCCGTCTTAACCAACAGAAACTTGTCGCGAACGATGTGGGGTTAGTCCTTAATTTATGAATCTTGTTACAAAAATAATGCATCTGAGAGAAAATCAGAACATGAGAAAGAACGCTGAGAATATTAATTTTGAAAATAATGGAATGAATACGATTCGCTACTTACCGAATAATTATGCTTGAGAGTAATTTTTCACTTCTTTAGATATCCATCGTCACGAAATCTCCGTGTCAAAGTTGAAACAATAAACTTCAAGCTGCAAGTGACGTCAATATAAAGAGGTCAAATCAAATATTCAAGATGATTCCAAATATGGGCACAGTTTGGCCTTATATGGCAATCGCGCGATGACGTTTGAATAACATTACAATAAATGCATAAATTAGTGACGTAGAACGTATCCCAGCATTCCATGTTAGCCAGTCCATGAAGTTTCCCAGATTAGCGCGCAGTTTGACCCCCCTGCTGAACACAATCAGCTTCGAGACTCGTGGTTTGGGTTGACCTCATGACCGAGATATGCTTCCGGTGTGAAAACAAGTCAAGTGAGCGCGCGTGACCTCAAATGAGAAAGGCGCGCATGCTACTTCCGGTTTTTAATTCTTAAGAATTGCAACTCTCGAGAATTGGCATCGTTTGAACACACATTTTGAAGTTCTTAAGAATTGCAATTCTTAAGAATTGCAATTCTTAAGAACTTGGCTGTCATCGTCTGAATACGGCTATTGTATTTGACAAATGATAGTTTTGGACAACACGCGCAATTCCCGCGCAAACATGTGACCGGGCTGTTAGCAAAAAATTAACACTAAAAGTTCGTTACGCGTTCGTCCCATAGATCATGTGTTTAAGCAAAATGCACACGCGATCAAATTTGTGCAGTACTCTATGGCGCACACGTTCTAGTCACGTGATTGACATTGCTGGTAAAAACTAACACCCTGGGAAGAAGAACGCCAAGACAGCCAATAAGCACATCCGTGGGAGCGCTAGCACGCATTCATCGCGTATGTGCGCAACTGCCAGCGCGTTTGTGCGCACTCAGTTTTGCGTCTTTGTGATTGTGTGCGCAAAATAACAATGACTTTAAGCGTATTAGATGCGCCGTGGTTCTGGAGGCTCATACTGGCTTCATTAATGTCGATTGATTTTTATATCAAAATTTACAAGCGATTTTATGAAATATTCAGAGATTATCACTTATTTTGCTATAAGCTGAACACAATCACTGATATTGATGAGTGATATAAAACAACTAACGAATGTGCTTGATTGTGATAGGCAATCTATTACCTCGGTGGGCTCAAATGACTATTACCCTCAGCTACGCTTCGGGTAATAATCATTTTGAGCCCACCTCGGTAATAGATTTGACTATCACAAGAAGCCCATTCCTTAGTTGTATACCACCACCCAAAAATAATATTCTTATTATAGAAAGGTAACATCGTTAGTATTCCATTCCATCAACAAGTTCAATAAAATATGTTTTCAGAAAGAAAAAAAAATAATTGGAAAACGCATCACCATTCTGAAGCATGCGTTCATGCGGTCTGAATTGCGAAGACTAATGCGTGCGGAGCGAAAGAATCGCCCGGGATTCTATTGCCAACAAGCGTACGCGTGAATAGCATTGGCGCACTCGCAAATGTTTGGCCCGTATGGAACCAGGAAATAGTAGTGGTTCCGTAAGTGGTGGAAATTAATTGCTTTGTTTATGAATTACATAACCCTTTGCAAAATATTGGGTATCTATTTGATATCACAAAACGGTACCAAAACATATAATAATGTGTTGTTCTTTGCCCGGTGGTCCCCTTTAAAACCACATTCTGTAAAATCATCATCATCGTCATCATCCTCACCAATATCATTTTCGTCATCATCATCGGTATCAGCATCAGTGGCGGATCTAGCTTTTTGCTAAGGGGGGGGGGGGGGGGGGGGGGGGGTCGACCAATGACGATGCGCATCGTCCATGAACCGTGAAGCGGCGAATTTTCTTTGCTATTTCGAACCCCCGTAAGTGATTTTTTTCACTTTTGTTTCACTTTTTTCACTGATACATTTTCACTTGGCAGCCCAAGGGGGGGGGGGGGGGGGGGGGGGGGGGTAAACCCCCTAAACCCCCCCCCCCCCCCCCCCTGGATCCGCCACTGAGCATTATCACCACCATCTTCGTCATCAATATTATCATAATACGTGTGGTTTGCGGTGGCACCATGTAATAGAGGAGGATTGGAGAGTCCTAATAAGGAATGTTGGTATTCCTTATATAGTCCTAAAAGGACTGTAGTATTCCCGGAAAGGACTGTTGGAGGTATTTCTTGAGCTTGTAGTTCTAATAAGACTAAGAGCTACAGCGCCGGTATAGTTATTGTAAGGATTATCATCATCATCAACATCAGCATCATCATCATCATCAACATCATCATCATCATCATCATCATCATCATCATCATTATCATCATCAACATCATCATCAACCTCAAGTTCATCGT